>PVJA010009571.1:0-16663 GCA_004027025.1 Myocastor coypus
TCTCTGTCTCTCTCTGTCTCTCTCTGTCTCTCTCTCTCTCTCTCTCTCTCTCTCTCTCTCTCTCTCTCTCTCTGTCTCTGCTTTCTTGAGATACAGGATCCCCTTGGAACTCTAGCCCAGTACTTCACTTCTTAGGACATGATGCTTAAATGTCCCTCTCCTTTGTGCTACTCTGAGGGCTGCCATGCCCTTGCTTCCTTTCCTGCCCTTACCCATGTGTCTAGCAGGCGGATATCACACTGCAGAGTAGTTGACAACATAGTCTCCTGAGTCAGACCGCCTGAACTCCAGCTCTGGCTGTATCAATTACTGGCTCTGCGTCTTTGGATGAGTTTCCTAACCTCTCTGAACCTTAAGGATATTACCAGATATTTCTCTCCAAACACATCACTGTCACCTGGCATTGTAGAGATACCAGATTTCTATAGTCTTGTATAGAAATAACAATGATGAGGT
This sequence comes from Myocastor coypus, assembly GCA_004027025.1. NCBI lineage: Eukaryota > Metazoa > Chordata > Mammalia > Rodentia > Myocastoridae > Myocastor > Myocastor coypus. The sequence continues at coordinate 457 of PVJA010009571.1, forward strand.
CAAAGACTTCAAGAAACAGTAGCTCTCCCTTTCTACCCCTGCAATTTTTTTTTTTTTTTTTTTTTTTTTTTTTGTCTTTTTGAGACAGGGTCTCGATATGCAGTTGAGGCTGGTCCTGAGCTCACTTTTGTAGCCCAGGCTGGTTTTGAACTCGCACCAATCCTCCTGCCTCAGCCTCCCGAATGCTGGGATTAAAGGCGTGAGCCACCACGCCCGGCTACCCCTGAAATTTTAGTCGTATTCCCAGTCAATGTATATGTGTGCTTGATAAATGCATCTTTAAAACAGATTTCTGAGAACTCATCAATTATTTTGTGTCTCTCTTATTTAGAAAGAAGGAACCAAAAGGCTGGCCAGACAGCTCAGTGGACTAAAGTGGATGCTTTGGCAGAGTGCATTGGCCAGGGTTCGATCCCCTGCATATGGTGCTGGCCCTGCCTCTGGAGCGCACTGAGATGGTGATTGAGAGTGAGCGCTGTGGCACATGCATGTAATTCCAGCACTTTAGGAGGCTGAAAACAGGAGAATCACTATGAGTCAGATCGGTGTAGTGAGGCCCCGTAGACTCTGCAGCCCCTGTCCTAAATGAGAGAGAGAGAGAGAGAGAGACAGAAAGAAAGAAAGAAAGAAAGAAAGAAAGAAAGAAAGAAAGAAAGAAAGAAAGAAAGAGGGAGCCACAAGATAGTAAGAAGGGCTTTGAAATCACAGAGACTTGGACTCTCATCCTCTGCTTTTCAAGCTGTACATTTTTCAGTCCAGCATCTTTTCACAAATAAAGCAGAAGAGAATGATCTTGAGTTCATGTTCAATTTCAAATGACATAGCAACACATTTTATTTTCCAAAGCAATAAAGGAATGAAAAAATCTTTAGTTGGGCACTGGCAATTAATAAAATATTTCTGCAATCATGGGCAGGGCAAATCATTGCTAGAAAATTATTAGATTAAGGCTCAATGGAGAATTTTAATGTTTATAAAAGTAGAGACTCTGATTAAGAGTTTTAGAACCAGATTTTGGAGAGGCGTGTTCTGCTGAGAGGTTTGAGCCTCGGAGGGATCCCATAGTGGTGTATATTAAATAAATAATGTAGGTTTTGCCTATGGTGCTGGGCAGCTGTTTGTCATTTCCCCTAAAAGCAGTGGGAAACTGGCTTAAACTGCAAAACTTTGCATTAAACATCAGGAAAAAATTCCTGATGGTAAGGATTATTTAACAATGGAACAAGTTAGCAATAACAATTGTGGGATAGATTTCCCAGGGCTCTCTGGACATCCTATCCCATTTGTCTGGGGGTACAGGGGGTGATAAATACTTGCCTATTGGAGAGCTCCTAGCTCCTTTCCAGTTTTCTGCTTCTTAATTAGTTCAGCATGCCTTGGCATTAATAGCATTATAATCCTGGTCACAACTGATTAAAAGACAAAAATCAATTTCCCACTCAAATCCCCCAAACAAGAAGGTGTTTTGCTCCCCTGCGGACAAGAAAGAGGATGTTCTGCACATTTTCATTCATGTGTTTGTCATTTCTTTGGGGAAGTTTTAAAACTGAGATTACCATAAACCAAAGTTTAACCCAGGAATACATTGCATTATACATGGGTGGAAATGCTGAATAGAGATCTATAATGGAAACATTAACCGAGCTTTAGCAACGATGGCAATGGTATGGGCCACAATGCAAGGAAATTGTGTTAAAGTAACTGCTATTGTAGATAAGGGGGTGCCGCTCTTAATAATGGATTTTTCATGCATTACTTCCATGCTTTTAACATTTTTTTTTTCAATCGTGAACAGTGACCTTGGAATAATGCTATGGACCGTATTTTGTATTTAACCTAAATACCAAATTTAAAGACTTAAATAGATAAATGCAAAGGGCTTGATTCCATGCCGCTGCAGGTTGTGTGAGGTCAGAGAATTCTTCTGCAAACTCGGGTGTAATGGAAGGAAATCTTTTTTATTGAAAATATTCAATACATAGCTATGTGCTTCCAACAATACCAGGAAATTTTATGAAATGAAGAAAAGAATTGGATGAGTATTGATGGATAGATACCACATAGGGTCCCAAGGGTGATTGCCAAGGGATCTCGACTCTCCCTAATGATACTCAGGGCCCCCCAGAACCTCCCTGAAAATCCTAAAGGCAAGAGTAGTAATTACAGCTTCCAATAAATTTACCTAACCCTTCTTGCAGGCTGATTGCCTTTCTAAGACTTTCCTCCCTTTAAATTGTAGAACTCCAGTGTATTTGGGAAAACAAGATTAATTGTATATTTTCCTGGTCCTAGGAACAACAGAAAGGTGGATACTGAGGGCTGGTTGACCCATGCCACTTGTCAGCAATATTTATCCTGTGGTCGGCATGCTGGTGACACCTTCTGAGTCCTGGGTCTGTCCCTGCCAGGATCCACTCACACCACTACATGTTATAATCTCTTTCTCTCAGAACTAGGATGTTAGTCCTAGGCATCAGTAGCCTGAGACATCTGCCGGCCCTCTGATGTAACAGCAAAGAAATCCTCAAGGGAAAACATATGCTCAGAGGAGCATATTAGTACAGTACACGCTGCCAAGGTCACCTCCCACCTGTAAGTCTTCAGACACTGTATTGAGCTCCGCATCTGAGCTGCTTCTTCTCCACCTAAGAAATGGAATCATGACAATACCCTCTTGCAGGTTACTGGCAACCTGAATGGGTCAAGAGACACCAGACACAGATGAGGGCTGACCCAGAATGCACAGGTGATAGAAGCCCATTATCTGACCTACAGACGTAAAACACTGGCCTTCCCAATATCTAAGCCTCCATTTGGCTAAAATACCAGACACTGGCAAAAACAAATCAAATACAGTATTTGTGACAATGATCTATCTATTTCTATTCCCAGGAGAAGTATCTGCTGCTGATATGTGTATAATATTTAAACATGTTTACATGTGTGTGTGTGTGTGAGAGAGTGTGTACCAGTCACTGTAGAAAGGGTGTAGAAAGGGTATTTTAATTGACAAAATTCACCATCAAACATACTAATGCTCTACTGATTTGGTTCATGACATTAAGAATGAAACCACATTTCCATTTTCTATATATGACACTTACCCAACTAAGACTTTGCTCAACATGTAGGTCCTTCCCTCCATATTTCATTGGTAAATTCTTCCAGGCTCCATCACCTGTTATACAATGCAACACACCTCCCCTGAACTCCAGTATTGGGCCTTAGGCCCTGTCCCTAACCACCCCACCCAAGTACAATGACACAATCCTGTAAGGCCAATATACCGACGTACAGCTGAGGAGGTCTTCAACCCTGTCTTCATTCCCACTGATTCTCTCCCAAGTCCCACCTGTAATATCCTTCACTCTCCTTGAGTCACTTTCATGTTCAAGACCAAAGTCTTGAAGCAAGCTGCATCTACAGCTTGCTTTCTAGTGCTTTTCTTATGCTCTGGGATACTGTGGAGGCTAAACTATGGAAGACTCATGGAGGAGGAGGAGGAGGAGGACAACGACGACAATGAAGAGTTTCTAGCATTGTTTTCCTCTCCTTGTCACCTCCAACCATTTCTCTTCCTCATTTTTTTCTTACTTCAGAACAACCTGATATTCTGCTGATTATAGCAGGCAAATTAAGCTGATCACAGACCCTCATACCAACAGAGATTCACATAAAAACCAAACACAAAGTAAATGACTGAGGAGATGACCTTCTCCATCCCAGTATACCTGCTCTCAAGTCATGTCCTGCTGCAATGCTAGACGATAGTTTTCCTTACATCACAAGTGCAGCTTGAGAATGCGTAAGTCCAGTGCCCACGAATTCACCTGTGATGAGGCTGCTAAACGCTGGGCTGCAGGAATTTCTCGCACTCACAAAACCGAAATGATTCGCATAGGGCCCCATTAGATAGAGAAGTCGGGATGGATTACAGGTACTCATTTTCTTACTTGTTGCTAATCTAGCACGTAGTTCAGAAACCACTTGGGTGCTTAATCAACCAATAAAGCCCATCAGTCCCAGGTATTTCTCACCACTTAATTGCCTGCCTCTTTTGGAGGCCTGCGCTCTCTCTGCTCTCTCTCGGGTGTTGGAGTCTGCTTTGACTGTGAGGAAGAGGTCAAGGTGTGAAGAGACCACATTGTTAATCCAGGTGTCACATAAATGCATTAGCTCAGTGGACCACACAAGGGAAAATATTTGGATGAGAAAATGGCATTTAGAAGCATTAGTCCATTTAAAACATTTTCCCACTGCAGTTACATTAGGAGACCTAAACAATCAGGGGCCAGGAGGCGTTGCTGCAGGGATTGTGAAGCTTAAAAAGTTACCCTTGTTCTGACACCTATTAATGACCGCCTTTGGAAAATTATAAAGTGCAGCAAAAAGAGAATTATTTGACTCTGTCCCTGCCCATTTTCCATAGCTGTGCATCATGTGGGCAAAAATAAATCTATATGGTGTGACACATTTAATTCTCTACTGAGCAAGAGGCTTTGAGCATTATGAAATCTATTGCTAATACTAGGTACCGATGACATGTGAGACCTTTCCATAACAATTCCTACATTCCCACACAAGGAGCAGATTGGTCCCAAATTGGCTTCAAAATGCTCATTGGCAAAAATAATTCAGAACATACAAGCTCATTCTACGGAGAAATTTTCACTCCCTTGGCTACAGAGCATCTCACGTAGGAGAAAAAAAGCTTTCCTCATCTTAAACTTTTCACTGGTTTCTGTAAAGATCGTGAAAATGCTCCTACTGGCCTGTCCTATTGACTTCCTGGCAGAAAGAGGAGCAAGGGCATTTCAAAGGAGGGAACCTCTGGCAGGGCAGAGGTGGATGGGGCAGTCAGACATCAGATGCCGGTTTGTTTGATAGGCTGATTTACAGGATCACACTGCACAAGAACAAGCTTTGATGGACCTTCCACTTCTGCGGATCATCACAGAGGTGGGGTCCTTGAAATCTCTGGTGACTGATGTTCAGCCACAGCATCGCTGGGAAAAATCTATTTGTCCTGAGGCAGACACTTCTGAACGCTGAAGCCCAATAGGGGGAGTTGGAGATTCTGCGGGCTGTGCTTCAGTCGGTTCCTGCACAGTCAAATCTGAGCTTCCCCATCTGAAGTGTCTGCCCTCGATCCATGAGGCTTCTTTGATAGAGCTCAAATTCTATCTTCCGGGTTTACACCTAACTCTAGGGAGCTGTTCTAAAGTTTAGAGTTTTAGACTGAAAGGGATTCTTTCAGCTCAAATCAGTAGGGACTTTGAGAAGTTCCTTGATGTTTTAAATACTTCCCCAAAGATTAAAAAGAAACTCTTAAAGAAAAAAAAAATAATGAAAGTTCAGCCCTGAGGCCAATGTCTGTCCTCAGATACAGGCTCCAGTGTGGACAAACCAAAGCCATTGCTAAGGGATGCTCATGCCTCTGAGGTCATGTGATGAAGAGCGTGTGTCTCGCATGACATGCACAGGTACAGAACCCAGTTAATAATGAGGTCCCCTTGGTTTTCAGGACTTACTCCTTTATTACAAAAAAAGCTCAATAAAACACAGAGTCACATAATCCTAAAAAGTCATGACTGAAAGAATTTTAGAAGCTGCATCGTCCAATTCCCTGCACCTTGCATGTTCAAAGCTTCATAGCACATCCTCACTAGCCTTATCAGTAGTCAATAAACACCGTGAACATTATTGCAACATTAACTGCTAACTTCTATGCTCACCCTTCTTCAACCACTATTCATTCCATCAGTGACTTGGGTCTGTTTTTGTTTTTGTTTTGTATTGTTTTGTTTTGCCTATTTTACTTTTAAGGAAACTAAGAAAATAGATGAAACCCACAGAAAGAGCTAAGATTTGAGTGGTTAATCCTGGGCTCTCAACTATGATACGCTTAACAATTTCCCAAATCATGTATCCAACTTTACTTGAGAGCTGTAGGGAGGTGGGGAGAATTGAAGAAGGCGACGAAAAAGAATCTAGGTGCATTACGTACACAGACCAGCTCCACATGATCAATGTCATTATTATGTGTTGCAAAGAGGGGCCAGTAAAAATGAAAATTCTAAAAGGATCTTGCTACCACCTGAAGTAGCCACTTTTATTGTGATTGTGTGTATGTGTGTGTGAGTGTGTGTGTGTGCTTTTATCAAATGAACTGAAATTTTGCCTTTTACATAAAATTCTGCCTGCTGAAATCCTGCAGAACAGGTCTACGCTGTGCTTTATTTTGAAACTCTCAACCATGTGGAAACCATGATTAGGTCTTCCTTCCTTCAAGGTAAATTTCCCCATCCCTTTTTGCTCCAGCTCTTCCTTAAAATTTCCTCTGAGTAGTAGTAGGAGAGGTTTGTTCCTGCACATTCTCTGTGCCAGAGCAGGCATTGCCCCCTAGGATCAATACCAACCACTGGCCTGGGCAAAGAATAAATTTTCTATAAGTCCTAAAGGATATTGTAGCCTGGCATCAACAAATTTTCAGCGGTAGATGTTCAACCAGAGTAAAATATCTAGAGTATCTGTCTTACAAGTTGGGCAACTTCTCAGGGTTCTTCACAGACTAGAGAGTCGGAAATGAAATACATAGCGGATCTGGTGTTTTATTGTTGTTTTGCAGTATCAGGGATTGAACCCAAGTCATCATGAATGTGAAACAAATAGTCTAACACTGAGACATACCCACCAAGATTTTTGCTTTTCTTTTGACACAGGATCTCACCAAGGCACTCATGCTAGTCTTAAATTCAGGGTCCTCCTGCATTAACTCCCAAGTATGGGATTATAGACACACGCTGTCACATCTGGGTGTGGGCTGGCTTTTAGGTTAAACTACCTGCCTGGGTAATGCTACATCCCTCAAAGTAGCATGAGTCATGTTAGGATTTTTGATGCACTGTTTGTCTCAGAGTCAGGAGAAATAAACTCCTATGTCATTCTGTAAGGGCTGCTGCTGGTGGAATTTGCACTGGAAAAATCAATTTCAAAATTAGGGTACAGTAACCCCATAATCTCATGTTAAATCTAGGCTCTAACTTGCTGGGATTCTTTGGGACCTTGAAGTGCATCTTGAACAAGAGTTGTTTTCCTTTCTGGTATTTTTTAAGCCTTGAATTTGTGAAGCCAACCAGCCATGACCTCAGCCTTATTATGAAAGAAATATTTCCTTCAAGGATATTTTGGTTTAGACCTAAAATGTGCTCCCAAGAGCCTCCTGCATGTTGAGAGAAGGCGTCAATGTCATCCGTGAACTAATGCATTGATGAGCTCGGGGTTTGATGCCATTATTGAGAGACAGAACTAAGGAGACGGCATCAGGCTCCATCCTCTTGTTCTGTTTCCTAACTGCCAGAGGGCTGGTTTTCCTCCTCTGTGTCTTTCCTCCATGAAGTTTCTGTCTTGGCGCCTGCTTACCATCGTCCATATCCCTATAAAACGTGAGCCAAAATAAATATCTTCTTTAAGCTGTGTAAGCTAGCTATTTATTCCCTCCAAAGGAAAACTAACTTAGATGTTTTATCTTTTTTTTTTTTGAAGTTTTATTTTATTTTTCTTAAACCTCATATATTTATTTGTGTTATGGCTGGCTCAGCCCACGCTGGGGTGGGATGACACAGAATGTGGTGCCAGGGATCGAGTAGCAGTCCCAGAGGTTGCCTGAACTTTCCTAGACAAGCATTTTAGACTGCTGAGACATCTCACTGGCCCAGATGTTTTCTCTTTTATAACCTCTTTCCCCATGTCATTAAATCCTCTTGATTTCTCAGTAGATGCTCCTCACTCCCACTTGCTTTTGAAAAGAGACCTTTAGCCAGACGTAGTAGTGCACGCCTGTAATCCCAGCACTTGGAAGGCTGAGGCAGGAGGATTGTTGTGAGTTCGAGACCAGCCTGGGCTACAAAAATGAGTTCAAGGTCAGCCAGAATTGCATAGTGAGACCCTGACTCAAATAAAAAAAAAAAAGGGAACTTTAAGTAGGTGGAGACTCAGAACCTGAGCACCAAATCACCTCATGTCACCCCATTCCAATCATGTGACCTCAAATTATTGCTTTATATTTATGTGTTCTAAACATTAGTCCTTTGAGACTGGTAATAGCTGAATTATGCTAAGGTATGCTGTAGGCAGAAGCAAACCCTAAAGAACAATTACTAACGTGCAAGTTCGTTTCATAGAAGGCAAAGGTGGAGAGTCCTCCTCCAGATTTGATTCTATTTACAGGGTCTCCATATTCTCCAAAGCAAGCAAAGAGAGAGGGCAGACACAACTCCAGTGGCCCTTCAGTGGTTCCTCCCAGGAGTTATACCTTTACTTCCCTTTGGATTCATGGCTGGCATTTGGACAAAGTCCCAAAACTCTCCCTGCCCTTTGGACCAGGAAAATGGCCCAGAATTGAATGAACACAGATGAATATCTCTACTAAAACTGTCATCTCACATTTTTTCTTTCCTCCTTCTGTGTGGGACTCCATCCATTCCTGCCCACACCATGCAGTTATAAGGATCCTACTTAAGCCAGGTGTGGTGGCACACGCCTGTAATCCCAGCAGCACTCAGGAGGCTGAGGCAGGAGGATCGGCGAGAGTTCTGGGCTACAAAACTGAGCTCAAGGCCAGCCTGAACTGTCTAGTGAGACCCTATCTCAAAAAGACAAAAAAAAAATAAAATAAAAATAAAAATAACACCGGGCGTGGTGGCACACGCCTGTAATCCCAGCACTCGGGAGGCTGAGGCAGGAGGATCAGTGCAAGTTCGAGACTAGCCTGGGCTACAAAAGTGAGCTCAAGGCCAGCCTGAACTGCATAGTGAGACCCTGTCTCAAAAAGGTAAAATAAATAAATAAATAAATAAATAAATAAATAAATAAATAAATATAAAAATAAGGATCCCACTTCTCTGTCTCTTCCCACAGGAGGTAGCTTTTACTATTATTTCATCCTAAATTTCTCATGGACTAGCTCAGAAGACCTCAAATATCAAATCAGGATTCCTCTCCCAACTGACAGAAAAGTCACACATGGAAACTTCAACAAAAAAGTCACTTCCCACCTTATGGATCAACAAATCCACATCCAGATTTCCACCTGAATCCGCAACCCACACAATGTTCTCAGAATGTCTTTGCCCAGCCGGGCGTGGTGGTGCACGCCTGTAATCCCAGCACTCGGAAGGCTGAGGCAGGAGAATCAGTGCGAGTTCGAGACCAGCCTGGGCTACAAAAGTGAGCTCAAGGCCAGCCTCAACTGCATAGCGAGACCCTGTCTCAAAAACAAAAAAAAACAAAAACAAACAAAAAAAAAAGAATGTCTTTGCCCAGCTCTCAGCTCTGATGATCCAAACACTGGCTGTGTCCCAGCATCATACACCAGATACGGGAAGCAGTAGGTCTCATTATCACTGCATAAAAGTATGAGCAAGGCAGTAAGACTAGTAAACCTAGTTCTTGCAAATCTCAATCAAAAATATGAAATATACATCTCATTGTTTCTGATTAATATACCCAATCAAGTGTATATTTCTGAAGTATTTACTGTCTCTAGTGAGATTGGGGCCTCTGGTTGACCATCTGTGTCATAGGATATTTATCGAAGTCAGACATGTCTTTTAGGAAGGCATATGCTTCTGACATAAGGATAAGGTAAATCCTCAGATGAAAACATAGGCTCTTCCAAAAAGGAATATTAATGGATGCTAGCAACTCTGACTGTCAACTAACCATAACCATGACTTCCCTTGCAGTTCATCAGCACCAGACAGAAGAGCTTGGTTGGCCTGAGCTTCCATCGCCGTCAGCCTTGTCGTGCTCACCCTGTTCCTCCTCTAAGCCTCAAAGTGCATCTTCAGCCTGAATCTGCCCTGATTTCACCAGGAGGCCTAGCTCTAGATTAAACAATCACCTAATCAAACCATTCTCAGCAACAGAAATGAGGCCATGCTTGATCAATACCCTCACTCTGACAAAAGACTAAGAAGATCTTTGGGTCATACTGCCAGACACTAGGCCAAGGGAGCAGCCACGCTTCTTCACCCTCACATTCTTTAAAAAGCAATCCTTCACTCCCAAAATTTCACTGCTATCTAATCTGCATCTCAACATCTTATTTTCAAGAGACTAATGTGATCGTATATCCCAAGCAAATACACATTCATCTCTCTCACTCAAAGGCATATCCTAAAAGGAAATGAAGTTATAAATACGGCAAAGTTTATTCTCAGTGAATCCATTCTGGCTTCTAAAACCACCATTTCCTTTTGTCGAAGACTCTCAACCATCCTCTTAATAATAACCCATTCTAGAGTTTCACTCAGGATTGACGTTAAGGTCTTTAGTTTGCAAAATCCCTTTTGCCTCTTTACAAAAGCTGGGGCTATGCGTGTCAGCCCCTGGCCTTTAAGTACCTCTTCCTCCGTATGAGTGACAGCTAACGGAGGATTTGCGTAATGTCCTTTAATGAGATAGTTCAGAGTCAGAATTAGAAGCCAGTAGACCATGAGGCTCCAGCCTTTTGCTTCTCCTTTACAGCCAGGACCACTTCTCTGTCCTCTTTTTCCTTAGGATAAGAGCTCTCTGTTGAGAACTGCCAAGCACAACACATAGAAATCGACCATCCTTCATCTTTCTGCACCTCCACCTGCCCTCCCGGAAAATTAGAAAAGATGATGGGGGTGAGGACAGCGTGGCTGAGGCCCCTGTGTGCACAGCACAGTCCTAAACTGCCAGGGAAGCCACCTATGTTGTCCTTGTTTCAAGCGCCCCACAATGCCCCCCCCAGTCCACTGCTGAGTGATGAGGTGATTTCCCTTGGAGGCTGAAAGACAGTCGTCCGTGCAGATGGTGGGTTGCAAGTTCAATACTATCAATATGTGCATTCGCATTTATCGCAAAATGTGCACTCTCTGATTTGGTATATTTTGGCAGAGTGGCCTTGCTTTATCCTTTCTTTACATTTTCTTATGCTATTATTGCCCCCTTTAAGAAGCAGTCCAATTCCTGTGTTAGACTTTAAAATCCCAACTGTCTCCTAGTGAGCTCCTGGGAAAGTCTTCACCATGCCACCTTTCAGAGCTCAGTTACAGAAAAATCAGACTGGCGTTGGGATCTGTCTGCACTAAGCAGATTTCCAAGCTCATGTGAAGTGCAGTTAATATTGATAGCCCTGTAACTTCCAGAAGAGTTCTGCATCACAGTGGTGTAATCAGATTTTAAGATTTCCCTTAGACTAGAAGAAGGACAGGAAATCAGTATGTTTCCTCTCTAAGAAGTAAAAGTAAATGAATCACCATTATTATCTTTTACTTTTTCTTAGTATTTTCGGAAAGAGTCGACAAGGTGTTCAGGGTCTCACTACTAGATCATTGTAGTGAGCCACCTGTTTACAGCCTGCCAAGAGCTGAGATTACAGGCACACACCACCACACCCAGTCTCAATTGCCTTCTCAGCATGACCCAGGGGCGGGGCTAGCACAGCAGGCCAGGGGATCAAACCCCAGACCCCTGCACCTGCTCACAACCATTATTTCTTAATTTATTAGAGAAACTGATGAGAATAATATTCACCTAGGTGAGTGATATTTTACATCACGAAAAGGAACTGTGCTAAATTTTAAAGACTAAATTCAGTGTTTCCCCCAAACAACAGATTGTTTTTCACTCCAATTGCTAATCTAACTGGTTGCAAAAATGACACATAAAATGTATAGGAGATCCTTTATCTTAATCTGTACACTGAACACTTCCTTTATCTTGTGTTACCGTATGGCTCTTGCAAGGAAATAAATATATTTTAATTATGAATTATAGCAACAAGCAAAAACAGCAGATCATATGTTGAGTAAATGTTTTGGTCTTCTTCATGAGACAGAAAGATGGAAGAATAGTTAGGTGAGAAAGGAAGGCCCAAGCTACAAAGGGTATACGTTTACCTGAGCCATTTTCCAGCATTGTGAGCTGAGTAAAACCATAAATATCTCTTTACTTTCTTTTTGTTTTTAATTTTAATAAGAAAGAAATAACAATGAGACCATTTCAAAACAAGTTAGTAGGACAGCTACAATAATACATTGCGTATTGTTGTTTTCATAGTAGTTACTCAGAGACACGATGCAGACATCGTACCTTGTCTAAACACTATCAGTACAAATCTTACTTCTCACTGAACTAAGAGAAAGTAGCTACATATCTATCCTATTTTGTATACACATATATATTTTTCACTAAAAAAATGGTCCTTCATTCATATCCCCCTTTTTCATTTTGTTTTGTCAGAGATGGGTGTTCCACTGCCATTCAAATATTGTAGGTACATGAATTCAGCAAAATAATCCAATGTAGTCCAATAGTCCATTATAGTTGAGCCTTTTACAGTTCAGTACATTAATATGTCTTTACTTTTTATACCTCGTGTTTGTACTTTTCTGCTGGATGGATAAGACCAAGATAAAGCAAGACCTATATAACAAAAAATGTAACTTTTGTATCTGACAAGGTCAGTCATATCTCCTCAGGATTCACCCTGAAACCATGTACAGCATTTTGTAGATCTTTTGTCAGTGTCAGCCATCTGGATGAGTCACAGCTATTACTTGATCAGTTTGCTCTCTGTGAAAGCCTGAGAAAATAGTTTCTCTCTAGGAGACTCTCCTTGGGAATACTATATGTTGTCAATCACTTTCCTCCATGGTCCCATAATCTCCTTGAACAGAAACTTTGGGACACCACTGAGTTACAGGATGTTACAGTACAGCTTCTCTTATGTCCTGAGTCCTCACTTACCTAGAGGGACTAGAGCCAAAACATGAGCTATGCTTGTAGCCTTTCTTTTTCTCTAATTTTTTGGTCTGCAAACTTAAGCTGTTAACCATCCAGAAAAGAAGCTTAATGACATTATTACCCTATAACACAGGTAGTTGAGCTTAACATCACTATCTGTCTGAATATCAAATGCCTTAGAGATAATATGGAACAGGTTTTTTCCAACAGTCATTGATATTCTAAACATTAAATCCCTACAGGAATCTTGGAAACTACCAAAATGCCCATCATCTGAAGTATGGTTGAAAAAGATGTGGTATTTTCATACAATGGAATATTACTCAGCTATAAAGAATGATTAAACTAGAAGAGTTCATATATAAATGGATGTATCTTGAACATATACTTGTAAATGAAATAAACCAGATCTACATATGCAAATATCATATAGTCTCCCGAGTGTAAGAACTCAAAAGAAGATTAATTAATTAATTAATTAATTAATTTTGGGGATACCAGGAATCAAACTCAAGACCTTGCCTTTTCTGCATCCTCAACCCCTATAAAAAAAAAATTTCAGAACAGTGACTTAAATACAAAATGCATTTGAAAGAGTTATAAAAACAAATTAAGTTCACTGGTAGCCCACTGCAATTGCAGAACATTTGACTGTGTATGCATCTGCTTCCTCTTAGTCCAAAGAGAAGAATTTTCTTTTCCTTTTTTTTTTTCTTCTTAGCAACATCAATAGGGAGGTGGGTCATGCCCACACACGGTACTCTAGAACTATTGTGAGGACAATATGCAATATGTCAACTTTCAAAAAAAAGAAAGGGGAAAAGAAAAAAAAGTAATGTTGATTTAATGTGTTAACGTTTAATTGTTTGATCAATCTTACATACCTATATGTACTAATCTAAACTGATCTGATGATGAAAATTGTAATATAACCATTGTTAAATTTAAACAATAAAAATATTAAATAAAAAAAGAGTTACTAGCAAAGGCACTTTCCTAATATGCAGATTTTTCTCTGTACTTAGTTGACTCCTTTGTTGTGCAGAAAATTTTAAATTCAATGCAATTCCATTTATTCATTTCTGCTATTATTTCCTACACTATTGAAGTCTTATTCAGGAAGATACAGGCTGTACTTGTGGCTCTACTATATTTTCTTTCCATAATTACCAATTGGTATAGATCTTTGGTCATTTTTTGGTTGATTTTAGTAGAGGGTGGGAGACAAGGTTCCACTTTTAATCTTTTACATAAAGACATCCAGTTCTTCTTGTTTCAGGTTTGCTATTTTCCTCTCTAAAATTGTTTCATTTTTTCACTGGGAAGAGTCCTTGTTTTGTTTACTTTAGTTTGATGTACTTATTTATGTTAGTATATCCAAATAAAAGTTTGCTGCACCTTTTGGAAACAGAAAAAAAAAAAAAAATTAAGGTTTATTGAAGGTGTTAATGCATAGTTATTTGACCAATCTTACATAACTATTTCTATTAATCTAAATGGATTTGATGATGAAAATATGTAATACAACCATTGTTAAATTTTAGTTCTTGTTCTAAAATTCTGTACTATATGTACTATTGCTTGTTACTGTTTTTCTATCTTTATTTCTGCTATTTTTGCTCTTTAAAATAAAAGTTTTAAAAATCCCTATAGGATGTGAAAAAATAATTCTACAATTTTACACAGAAATTTAGAAATCTAACTATATACAGCATAGTAGCAGCACAATCCTATGACATTTTTTCTTTTCTCTTGTTTTATTATCTTTAAAACCAAACAAACATTTATTTGTAAGAGAGTATAGCAATAATTGGCGTGGCATTAGAAGCAGTACACATTTAGGAGACCAAAATGATAGGTATCCCAATCATAGTTTTAGTACTACACATTGCTATCCTCAGTGTAGTTGCTTAGTTCACAGATATCTGCATAGTTAGTCAGGGTGAGAATTCTACCAATTAACTCCTAGTTTCAAAAACCCGATGGAGATTTTTAGGTCCATTGCCTTAACCATCTTGTATATATAAATGTATGGTTTTGCCCCTGTCATGTAATATCACTTTTCTCATTACGTAGAATATGGGGCAAATAAACACTTCACATCTTTGTCAGCAGTTACTCTAATGCCTTTTAACCAGAAAACCCTAAATCTCAGTGGCTCACAACATAGTAACCTACTTTACTCTCAAAACTGATTGGTTTGAGGTCCAGCTGATTTCAGGTAGTCTTGACTGGGCTCAGCTACACTGCAGACCTTGGGCTAAGTAGGGATTTCCCCCGTGCTGCACAAGGTTGTAATGTTTATGTGGAGCCCTTGCCATAGAAGGCACCAGACAGCGAGGTAAGGAGGAACACCTGAGGTCTCTTACAGCCTTGCTCCTAAGGACAGTGATGACATTCTATCCACACCCCACTGATGAAGCAAGCTATATACCCCAGCCTGAAATCAGGTGGCTGACAGTATGCACTCCACCCCTGTTATGATTTGTGTCTAGCTGTGTCTAGTTGATCCACTGGGATTATGGGTCTTAGTACTGCTGGGATTATGGGTGTGAGTACTTCCCCGAGCGTGGGGTGGATAGCCTGAATGCAACTTAAGAGACACGGACTTCCTCTTTGTAGCCATTATTGCAGCTACTCCTGTATTTGCTCTCTGCTCTTTACTGCCACCATGAACTGCTGCTCTCTGCCCTATGCCACTCTGCCTTGGAGCCATCCGAGTATGGACTGAAACCTCAAGTAACCTCAAGTAACTAAACCTTCCCTTCTTTCATTTTGGATGTTGGGTATTTATCCCAGCAAGGAGAGAAGAGTAACTGAGACAATTTCATAATGACCATGAAAACGACACAACAGGAAGTGAATATGTAGATGTAAACCTTTTGAATATGGCTGTTATACAAAGGTTTAGGTGACTTAAGCTAAGTAAGGGTGGGGTTGTATCACAGGGGTAGTGAGCTGGCATATCAGTGCACGGTTCTGAATTTCAGCTCCAATGTTTTGGTATAGATCTAAAATGACCCCAAAACCTCATGTGTTCATAAGTAGGGCATTTTAAAATCTACTGGGGTACAGAGGCTTTACTGGGGTCAGGGACAGCGCTGTTCAGAGGTGATGCATCACCGGAGGCATGGAGTGAGGGGTGTACCTCTCTCTTTAGCTCTTCCCTTCATGCCCTGTTTCTCAGCAGCCATACCAAGTGCTGCTTTTTCTCCTCAATTCCCTTGGTCTGTGCTATCCTGCCTTGGAGCCACCAGACTGCAATGAAACTTCTACAAACCATGAGCCCATGATAAGCCTCTCTTCCTTCTAGTTGTAGGAGTCAGGTATTGTCTCCCAGTGACAAGAAAGCAACAAAGCCGGGCATAGTGGCGCACGCCTGTAATCCCAGCATTTGGGAGGCTGAGGCAAGAGGATCAGTGTGAGTTCG
>PVJA010009571.1:16763-60331 GCA_004027025.1 Myocastor coypus
AAAAAAAAAAAAAAAAAAAAAAAAAAAAAAAAAAAAAAAAAAAAAAAAAAAAAAAAAAAAAAAAAAAAAAAAAAAAAAAAAAAAAAAAAAAAAAAAAAAAAAAAAAAAAAAAAAAAAAAAAAAAAAGCAACAAAGATGCACTCAATACCACTAAAAAATTAATAATAATGACAATGATAATAAAGAAGACAGTAAGCACATCATAGGCACTCAAAATATGACAATTACTATTTGCTATTCAATTATGAGATCTTAAAATTACCAACACATTTCTCAGCCCACACCACTGATTACTTACAGGTTGGCAGTACAATTGTACCACAGCCATAAGGAGGGTAGCTTTTTGTCATAGAAATGTTTTGTTCATTTGAGGTCATATGTACCATTGTCCAGGGTGCAGTCCGAGAAGCAGATGAGGAGATGTATCTGGGATTTGCATGCATTGGATTCAAGTGAGGTCAGCATGGTTCTACTTTCCACATTACCCAGACAGATAAGATGAGGCTTCTGCCCTTTTCTTGTTCTGCTAGTGAGAATGTTAAAAATGGTACCGTAAAACTGAGGAATCAATGCAAACTGTTAAATGTTGAGTGTCTATCAGTTATACTTGATGAGTCACCAGTGGGTCCAGATGCTGCGTTTTTATGAATTGGTGTTTTTCTATACATTTTTATTTTTTATTTTTTTATTTTTAAAGAAAATGCAAAATAGTGAAAAATAGAAATGATACAGAATTTTATGAAGCAAAGTAATATGAATTTGACAATATTTCTTGTGCGCATAGTGTTGTCTTCAAATTAGTTCAAATTACCAGATACATGCAAGCAAAACTGGAAATAGAAAAAGAAGTTATAAGAAATTAAGAAGAGGGGGCTGGGAGCCCCAGCCGCGGACGCGCGGCCAGGGCGGGACGGGAAGGACGAGACCAGTGCGGCCCGGGCGGGGGCGTGCGGCCCAGGCGGCCCCGCTTCCCCGCGGCGCTCAGCCTTGCGGGCCCAGGCGTGCCCCCCTGCCCACTTGGACTAGCCCGCCTTCCAGCGGGACTTCCGCCCCACCCCTCCCGGCAAGAAGTGCAGGCGCGAGACCGTCGGCCACAGCCCTCTTCTCCGTGCTGTCTGTGCCGCTTGTGTCAGCCCTCCTTGTCCCACCCGGACCCAGAAGTCAATCGCCACCATGTCGAGCAAAAAAGCAAAGACCAAAACCACCAAGAAGCGCCCTCAGCGCCCGACCTCCAACGTGTTCGCCATGTTCGACCAGTCTCAGATCCAGGAGTTCAAGGAGGCCTTCAACATGATCGACCAGAACAGAGACGGCTTCATCAACAAGGAAGACCTGCACGACATGCTGGCCTCGCTGGGGAAGAACCCCACGGACGCCTACCTGGACGCCATGATGAATGAGGCTCCAGGCCCCATCAACTTCACCATGTTCCTCACCATGTTTGGGGAGAAGCTCAATGGCACAGACCCTGAGGACGTCATCTGGAATGCCTTTGCCTGCTTTGATGAGGAGGCCACTGGTACCATCCAGGAGGACTACCTGCACGAGCTGCTCACCACCATGGGCGACCGCTTCACGGACGAGGAGGTGGACGAGCTGTACCGGGAGGCGCCCATCGACAAGAAGGGCAACTTCAACTACATGGAGTTCACGCGCATCCTCAAGCACGGGGCCAAGGACAAGGACTACTGAGAGCCGTGCCCTGCCCCACTGCCTCCCGTTCCCCAGCGCCCACCCCTGCATGCTCCAGGGGTCTTGCTTGCCTTCCCATGTATTTATTCCAGACCTTCTGCCATACAGCACTTGTATAATCAGGCTGGCGGGGTGAGGTTGTAAATTGTATTGAAAAAGAGATTGAGAATAAAATCAACAAATGTGAAAGCCCAGGACAACATATCGGCATTTCTGGTTTTGCTGGATTTTTACACTTTTATATAATAAAATGCTATTTTGAAATAAAGATCATGCTGACTAAAAAAAAAAAAAGAAATTACGAAGAAAGAAAGAAATGAAAAAAGAAGACAAAACAATTAATCATTAACGGCTCCTTTCCATAGACCAGCAGAAATCCACAATATAATTATCCATGCCATCTGACATGCATACATAGCTACGTCTTCTTCCCCCATTCCCTCCCCTGTCCTCATAATCTCAGTAATTCCTTCCTCTTTTATAGATTCATTCCTTTTTCACAGTATCTATTGTATCCTTCAGATTATATTTACTCTTTGAAGTTCTTATACGAGGCAGACAATACAATGTTTACCCATATGGATCTGATTTATTTCACTTAAGAGTATGAATTCTAGTTACATACGTTTACCAACAGTAGCCTCAAATTTATTGTTTTCTATAGCTGGATGATACCCTATCGTGTAAAAATACCACATCTTCTTTATCCAGTCTTCCATTGATGGGTATTTTGGTTGCCTCTAAGA
Source organism: Myocastor coypus (assembly GCA_004027025.1). Classification (NCBI taxonomy): domain Eukaryota; kingdom Metazoa; phylum Chordata; class Mammalia; order Rodentia; family Myocastoridae; genus Myocastor; species Myocastor coypus. Next base: position 19,202 of record PVJA010009571.1, read on the forward strand.
TTTAACTATGACAAATTTTGCTGCTATAAACATGGGTGCACTTTCATCACTGTGGTATGATGTATTCAGCTTTTCGAGAAAAATAACCAGGAGGGAAATAACTGGTTTGAGTGGGACCTCCAATCCTAGGTTTTTGAGAAACCCCCACACTGGTTTCCATACTGGTTGTACGAGTCTATATTCTACCAACAGTGGAGAAGGTTCTCTTTTGCTACACGGCCCCTCCAGCATCTGTTATTGGCTAACTTCTGGATGTTGGCCATTCTTTTTGGTGTATAATGGTATCGCCACATTGTTTAAAATTGCATTTCTTGAATGACCATTAATTTTGAACATTTTTTTCATACATTTATTGGCTATTTGTATTTCTTCATCTGAAAAGTGAATATTCATCTCAGATGCCCATTTTTGGTTTGGGTCTTTTAATTTTGGAGGCCAGATTTTTTAAACTGTTTATGTTTTAAATAGGAGGTCTTTGTCAGAGAGGCAGTTGACAATATTTTTCACAGTTCATGGGTTTTCTTCATACTCTTGTTGATTTCTTTTGATATGCAGAAACTTTTCAAAAAGATGGAATTCTAATTAATTATTGGTTCTGTGAAGTATTTCCCATGCAGTTTATTTTCACTCATGAATTCTCTACCTAGCCCTATGTCCTTAAAATTTCTATCTACACTTTCCTCCAAGAGATTCAGTGTTTCTTCTTTAATGCTTAAATCTTTGATCCATTTTAACTGCATTTTAGACTATGGTGGTAAATATGGGTCTAATTTTAGACTTTTGTATGTGGAAAGTCAGTTTTTCCAGACTATTTTTTAGAGAGGCTGTTTCTTCCAGTAAACATGTTTGGCCCCTTGGCTAAAGACAAGGTGGCTGAGTGTATTTCTAGTTGTGTCTGCATCTTCTGACTTGTTCATGGATCCTCAGGTCTGTTTTTATGTCAGTACCATTCTGATTTTATCACAGCCATTTTGTGCTACAATTTCAAGTCAGGGATTGTTCAACTACAGCCTTTTCTTTGTTGTCCAAGGCTACTTCTTATGTTCTAGGTCTCTTCTTATTCCAATTGAATTTTACAAATGTTTTCTCTAGTTCTGTGAGGTATATTAATGGTATTTTATTTGGGATTCCATTGAATCTGTGTAACAATTTTGGGAGTATGGCCACTTTCACAATATTGGTTGGCAAACAGTATCTTTCCATTTTCTGAAATCTCCTTCAATCTCTTTTCTCAGAGTACTTTTAAAGTATATGATGTTTCCTCCTTGGAAACAGCTTCATTTAAGCAATATATCTCTTTTTAAAATCCCTAAAAAATATTCTGGACAGATGACAGCAACCCTGAAATAGTGTTTAATTCTTTCTAACATATCTTCCTAATATGTCTAGGCTTTCTTTCTTGCTTTCTTTCTTTCTTTCTTTCTTTCTTTCTTTCTTTCTTTCTTTCTTTCTTTCTTCCCAATTTGGAAGCAGATACTTTATTAGCTGACAAAATCATAAGAGTACCATAGCAAATACCTTAGTTCATCCTTCTAATAAACCTGCTGATCTGGTCTACCCTATTTCCAGCATTTCTACCTTCCACAACGTGGGTGGTCTTTTTCGTCAATTCACCACATGGAGATGATAACTTAAATGGCCACAGGAAATTATTTGCCTCTTTGAAGTATTTTTCTACAATATAGATTTCATGGATCAGATCCTCCATGCAAATGATATTTATCAAGTGATCGAACAATTGAATTATCTGTCAAGGCAAGTTGCTTCTTATTGACTTTGCCATAGCCATGCTTGTATATTAGTGCATTTACTGACTCCGGGTTTGGGTACCCCCATCCAATGTCTGGCTCCACAATTCTCAGCATGTTAATTGAAGCCTTGTTGAGATAAATGAAGGTGTCATTGAAGATTCAGTGAGGGTGAAGAAGCTGCAACACCTTGCAGACCTTTGGGCTCACACCATTGATACCCCTGATCCAGATGACAAATGAGAGTTTGGGCTCTGCAGGGACATAGAAGTTGCTAGCTTTTCTTCCCATCCTAGCCATTCGAATCTCAGTTCTGCACATCTGTCTGTACTCCTTGTGATAGTGCCTGGCTTTTTCATAGATAAGCTTCCTCCTGGCCTTGCAAAGGTGTAGAAGAGAAGAGAAAAAAGGTTCTGGCTGTGCCAGAAGCCCTTAAGAAAAAGCAAAGGCATTTTTCAGAGTCGAAGGTAAACTGGACTTTCTTATTTTCTGCTATGAAGAGAGCTGTCTCTTAAATCTTTAGAGCGTATTCAAGACAAAACATTTGCATGGCCCTAACCTAATTCCTGTTGAAAGGAGAAAGAGCCCCTGCAGCAACGGAGTCAGAGGGAGAAATGAAGTCTGTTCTAGGGTACCTATTTGGTAGGCTCCAGGGACACCCATAGACATTGTCCTAGTGAAGAATTCAACCCAGCATGCTTCTGTGAGGCATGGTTGGCTTGTCCCTTCTTTTCTACCCCTTGTCCTTGATCTCCATCACACACCCCAACCTGCCCATTCCCCTCAATCTCCAAGCCAACCACCCCGGCCTAGCTCATGGGCCTCCCACCCTTTATGGCAAAGCCTTGTAACTGGCTTTTCTCACTCTGTGTCAGCCTCATCCAAAGCTAAGCTCCGTACTGCAACTAAACTTCCAAGAGTAAAATGACAGTCAGATCACCCCTACTTTTGTCACCCAATGTCTTTTTATTCCTGGAACTCATTTCTGTTTTCTATGGTTCCCAAAGTCCTACAGTCTTTCAGCCCTGAGTTCTTATTCCTGCCTGGCCCCTATCCTCTAGCCCACCACGCTGGAGTCTTACTGGTCTTGGTCATGCTGACCTTAATTCTCCACTCTTTTCCCTCCACCTTTATTACCCAGACATTTGGACTGACTGCCAGCCCTCAGCTCTAGTGTCACCTCTTCCGAGAGCTTTGCTGATCATATGCCTAAAGTGTCCCCCTCTCCTCCCTTTGCCTCTACTGTCTCACATTTTTTTAGATTTCCTATTCCTGAAAAATGGTCTTGTTTGTTGATCTGTTCGTATTTTTTTTATTTTTATTTTTTATGTTATGGCTGGCTCAGCCTGCTCTGGGGGAGGGGCTGGCACAGCATGTGGTGCTGGGGATTGAATCTCAGTCCTTGTAGTTGCCTAAGCTTGCTTAAGGAGATGCTTTAGACCACTGAGCCACCTCCCCAACCCTAGTCCGTTTGTATTCTATCCAACACTTGTACACAAAGTTCTGTCCAATCCCTCCTTGATCTTCAGCAGCTAGCATGTTACCTCGAAAATAGTGGACATTCAACAAGTAACTACCGGATAAATGAAGCGAGCTGGCATGTGCTGCCCATGACCCAGTCACATTCAGGGGAAGGGACTTTCCCAAGGGCCCTATGAGTGGTCAGGATTGCCTTATCTCTGGGAGAACAAAGCAAAAAGTTATGACACAGGATATCTCTACCTGATGAGGAGATCATGGATTCCAAAATGTTCTGAGGGAGAAAAGTAGGATCGGGGAAGATTTCACTAAAATCAACACACAAACCACTCAAAGCTGGAGTGACTTTCTCTACCTAAGAAAAAAGACTCAAGTCTCCTGAGGACATAGCCATGGAGTCTGAGGATTATCCCATGCTGCTATCCCACGCTAAGGCAGCTTAGCCTTAACTGCTGGAATTTCCCTCGCTGGATTAGGTTCCTTTTCAGTGATATGAGTATAGTGGCAATGGTGATTTTAATATAGGCTTAGGGGAAGTACTAGGTCTGCTATGCAAGAATCCTGGTTCTTAGCCACCAGAGAGTGATAGAAAAAAATCGTCATATAGACTAAGGATCTATTCAGCTACTGAATATGTTATACGTACATAGTTGTACATAGGAAGTCCGAGTCTCATTTCCTTTCAAAGGATTATGTCATTGGGGATCCTTTTGGCTTTGAGGGAATCCCTAAAATGGTTTAAATAGCAGGAATTTCTTTTCCTTCCATGACAGGCAGTCTGGGAAGATGGCCACAGAGCTCAGAAGCCCCAGGACTTACCTCACACTGTGCTTTTGCTACACAGGCACAAAATCCCTACCTTAGCTTCACTCAAGCGTCTCCCCAGTATTGCAGAAGATGAAGGAAGGAAAAGGCTCTCCCCATCTATGTTTCTCTCCCCTCATCTCCCTCATGGATCCCTAATATCTTGGATATTTTTTCTTTCACTCCTGTTTCTCCAATGCCCATGCTCTACCCACTTCCACTTTCTCTGAGCCATGAAGCCTAGCCATCCGGGTCATAGGCAGCATCCCCTGGCCTCTGACTTCCAAGGGCCTGTACCTCTTTTCCTGCTGCTCCCCTTCTCAGGTGGAAAAGGCCACAGCTCCCTGAGTGGCCTTTGCCGCCGCTACAGCTGGTTTCTCTGGCTCAGGTCTCCACTTCCCACTCTCCCTAGAGGGGCAATGGCTATCCACCAACTCTGGCCCCACAGCAGACTCCCTTAAGCACCCCTGGGGGGCCCTGCTTAACCCTGCCCAGACCTTGATAAATAGTCATTTTATTAAATTCTTCTTCATTACCCTGACAGAAGGAGCCATCTGTTTCCTGCTGGGACCCTGACTAGTACAAGAAGAAAACTTTTCCTCAGAAGCTGTCCACATACCCACATCTCTTCCTGCCCAATTCCCAACCCCCAAAAGAGAGAGAAAAGCAGATCAAAAACCTTCCCTTCTGGCCTGCATGAGGGAGCATAGGAAAGCAAGTATCTGACACTTCCCGAGTATCAAGGGATTATGGGCTGGTAACCAATAATGTCTGAGCTGGAGGGCTCCACAATTCCTTATCAGAATGTCTGGTGTCATGGACTGTACCCCGAAAGGCTGAGGCAGAAGCATTATCTGAGCCCAGGAGTTTGGAAACTGTCCCCACAAAGGATAAGTCCTTACCTTTAAAAAAAAAAATTAATTAAAGTGTTGGGTTTTCTTTCTGTTTTGTTTTGCTGTGCTTTTAAGATAAAAGAAAAAATGCCACGGGATATAGGTAGCACGGAGAGCAGGTTGGGGCTCCTGGTATTGCTCCCCACTTTCTTACAGGAAACTTGCACCTCTTGCTCTTCCAGCATTTCCTGCGGTCAGAGTGGCAGTGAGCAGCAGAAACTTCTACCCAGGACGCAAGGGGACCCCAGCCTCAGGAGGCACCACCCAAAGGCATTTTCTGCTGCCTGGAGTTTGCCTGATACCTGGCTCTTTCTGCACACTTCTTGAGAGAAGGCTCTCAAAATATCCACAGAACAAGAAGATAGGAAGCGGAAGCATTTGGGATATTGTCTAGAGATGCTCATGTGAGTCTCCCGGATTCTCTCAGTGGAACGATGTTGGCAACATCACCTCGACAACTTCGCCAGTCCTCAGATGGGAGATGCATGATCCAGGTGAGAGCAAAACCATCAACAGGGCAAAGGAGGAATGTCTCAGAAAGCTCTTCTCCTTTTGCAGATACGGAGACAGCTGCTGCTATTGACCTGTTCCTGGGTGCATCGCTACCATGTCTGATATTTGAGGTGGAAAATTGGTGACCCTATTTGATCTCCATGAGAGGTAATGTAGCGAAGAGCAAGTCAAGGAGTGAAACCCAATGAGCGCTTCACAGTAGAAGTTAGGGAAGGAGGCCACCATGCAGGAAAGAAGTTTTCCCTTCTTTCTCTGCCACCAGTGGCCCCAAGGAAACATGGGCGTGTACCTGATGCTTTATTTCCGCTCTGTCCCCTGCATGTACAGGCTCGTAGCAGCAGCCCACACACGTCCTATCATTAATAGCTGAGAGGGCTGCTATCAGGTGCTCTTCTTGCAAGCACCCATCATATCTCCTAGGCCAGTACTCCTGCTGATCAGTTCAACAGCCCAGGAGGTTTATGCATTTACATAGCAACCATTGCTTTGGTAAAATCAAAACTGGATCTGTTGGCAAAGGGTCCTACTTTCCTACCACTGAAAACCCACCAGTAACTTCCAAAGCACTTTTATCAGATCAGAGGGCTCCAGGCTTTTTAGAATCATGATCCCAAACATAAGCAACTGCCTGGAAAGTACAAGGTTCAGAGTTCCATCCCCACTACCACCAAAGAAAAAAAAAATCCTGACCCCATCACACAATTCAGAAAAACATTAAGCATTAAGAGAAGCTGTTTACAAAGTTCAAATCTATCAGCACTTATAGTATTATAAACTAAAATTCAGTACAGCTAAAAGTATAAATGTATTAATTTACTTTATAATAACAAAATGTACCAGCTGGGTTATTATATGTGCTTCTGTATCTTATCTGCCACCACATTGTCCAACTCCTAGACCCTGCAAAGATCTACTGCAGACTCATGAGAATTTGAAAGAGAAAAAGTCTTAGAATTGTCAAGAGACTCATTCGGGCAGCTCCCATCTTCTTTTTCAGGGGCTATTTTCTCTATCCCAGTAGGTGATTTTCAAACATCGTTTCAGTGAAGTGGTTCTCAGGTGCCCGGAAGAACAAGAGGGGCAGAGGTGCTAGGATTGAAAGGCTTGTGACCATCTGCAAGCTTCCCTTTACGTCCCCCACTCTATCTCCCTGTAGACCAGCCAAGAACCTTCCCAGGGTCCTCTGGCACCAAAAGCACAAATGCAGAGCTGATAAGTCAAACCATTAGGAATTTGTCCTGTTCCCCTTGGCTCACCGCCTGCCTGTCCCTCTGTCCTTGGTCCTGTTCGGATGGCCTCTATTTCATACTCAAATATTCAACTCATGTCTATGATAATGAAGGGGTATCAAAGAATAGTCTCAACATCTGCTTAGACGAATCTAAGAACTACTGTTAGATCCCTGGTATGCCAAGCTGACCCCGCCCCATGGGCCACTGACATGGCAATTGAGACCGGGCATGGCAGCATGCACCTGTAACCCCAGAGCTTGGGAGACTGAAAAGAGGGTGATCACTATGAGACCGATCTGTGTAGTGAGACCCTGTAAGCCCTACACTAAATACAGAGAAAAAAGAATAGTCTCAAGAACTAAAATGCCAGGGCCCGGAAGGATGGCTCAGTGGTCTAAAGCACCTGCTTAGGAAAGCTTAGGCGGCTGCAGGGACCGCGTTTCAATCCCCGGCACCACATGCTGTGCCAGCCTTACCCTCAGGGCAGGCTGAGCCAGCCATAAAAAATAAATAAACAAACAAAAGTTCTGAAACAAGAAAAAAATAAAATTTAAAAAAAATACCAATACAATAAGGTACCACTTTATACACATCACAATGGCCAAATTTATATTCTGACAATATTGAATATCAGAAAAGAAGAAGAAAAATAAGAGCACCTTAGCGGTAGAAGGATAAATTTATTCAGTTAAGAGAATGAATATGGCATTAGTTAGTGAAGCAGAGTATGTATATCCTCTATTTCCTCTAGAGAAAATCTAATATGTGACGGTATGAGGATATAAACTAAGATATTTGTTGTCGGTTATTTAAAACAAAAACCTAAGTGGTAAAAGTAATATCCATCAACAAAAAAAGAAAAAAAATCATCCTTTGTTTATTCTGGCATACTGAAATGCTATGTACTAACTTACATGAGTTAATTATAGCTATGAGTACTAAAGGTGTGTTCCAAAAACCACAAGTAAAGTTCAAAAGCCAGCTACTAAATTGTATTTCTAGTAAGTAACATTTATGTAATTGTAAAATGCTCACACTGCTACCTATTGTTTTACAAATATCAAAAAAAAAAAAAAACTTATGCAGCCCAATATTTTCTCCACAGATTAAGGAAACATGAAACCTTGCTGAAAGTCCTGCTTTGTCTCCTATTTTGTGGTTATTTTGGTTTGGTTATTTTTGGCTTTGATTTGGTTCCTCTCCTCTTTCTGGTGTCCTTTTTCTTTCTTCTTTTTTTTTATTCTCCTCTTTCTTTTTTTGAACTCTAGGTTTCTCACCATTCTTTTTTCTTTTTCATCTGTTGGTCTTCTTTCTTTCCTCCACTGCTTCTGGAATTGGAACTTTCAAATGAGTACACACTTTCCCTGCCCTTTCCTATTACTCCTGTGCATTCTATTTTACTCAGCCCCTCCTGTGTTCTGCAGTTTCCAAAAGCCTGGGTGATCCTCATTTGACCTCCCACTGTGAGTCTGCTGTATTGAACCTCCTTCATCATCGTACCCCCTCACCTACCTATCTTAATCCTCTACCCTGCAGAAAAGAAAAGTCACTTCATATAAATATATAGTATAGATTTGGTATTGTTACATAACATTAGAGTTTGCTCCTGTGGTCACAGGTGACAGGTTAATCGTTACCATAGTTTGTAGTCAGGCTGTACTTGAAATTATTGTTAGTGCTGACTGCACTACTTTAGGAAAGATGTCATACATGTTACAATCAGTGTTTCTCCCCTGTATAATAAAACTGTGATTGTAAGGGATCATAGTCATTGCTACAATCCAATACCAAAGGATTGGGTGCTGATCCTAATAGTTACTTGGCATCCTTTACTAATTGGGAAAGTAGGTTTTTGAGACTGCTATGAAGAACTACCTGCAGGAGTTCCTTGAAAAATAGACATATCTGGGGCTGTGGAGATAGCTCTGTGGCACAAGTGCCTACCTGGCAAGTACACGATCATGAGTTCAAACCCCAGTCCCACAAAAAAAAAAAAAAAAAAAAAAAAAAGAATAGACATATCCTACTGAAATTTCAATTCTAATGATAAAGCTCACTGTCATAAGAAATCAGCAAGCATCAATATAGAAAATAAAATTAGGGGCTGGGGAGATAGCTCCATGGCACAAGTGCCTGCCTGGCAAGTGCACGGTCATGAGTTCAAACTCTGGTCCCCAAAAAAAGCAAACAAAAAGTAAAAATAAAAAAATAAATTAAATTAAAAAGAGAAAATAGAAAATGATAAGATACACAACCAAAATGCAACCCCAGACCCCTAACCCACCCAGGACAAGCCCAGGACACAATGAAATGCATGAAGCTGAAAATCAAATACAGGAACTTTCTGAAATGGTGGCAAAAGAAGTGAAAACACAAGAGGAAAAGAAATACAGAAAATAGTCTCTCAGGAACAATGAGAAATGCTGCTTAAAATAAAGATACTAGAAAAGACCCAGGTAAAGCAATACATGACTATTGAAAACTATGGAAATAAAAATGCCCAAAATAGGGAAAAAAAAGAAACAGATCCAAACAGATATTCAAAACATTAGGACTTCCAGTAAAAATATATGCAACAGACTGAACAAAGCAGAAGAGAGAACAGTAGATCTAGAAGACAGAATTCTGCTAGTGACCACGAAAGGGAAAATATGTTTAAAATAGTAAGAGAGACCTGGGGCGAGAGCATAGCAGTCCAAGTGCCTACCTGGCAAGTGCAAGGACCCAAGTTCAATTCCTGGTACTACATGTCATACCAGCACCAGAACCCTAGGCACTCCATGCCAGCCCCAGCACTGGGTATGGTGACACTTGCCTATAATCCCCGCCTTAGGAGGCTGAAACAGGAGGATCACTACGTGTCTAAACTGTGTAGTAAGACCATGGATCAAACAAACAAATAAATGAATATTTTATGTAGCAAGAGACCACGAAACAAATCAATCCAACAGCTACACAAAGAAGCACAGAATAATAGCATAAGTTTGATTGGGGCCAATGAGAGAACTGCAGATAGCACAAATGCTACAAAACAAAACAAAATGAACACTTCTCAGAAACAGTGACAGATAATTTCCGAAGAGAGGATAGATAATTTGGCATGCTAATAAATAAAGCATGTGGAACTCCAAAAAGTATGACCAAAATAAAACTACACTCTGTCGTATGTTAATCAAGATTTAGAAATTAAGCACAAGAACATAATACTAGAAGTTGTTATAGAATAGATATAGAATACCTATAAAGAATAGCCCACTAGACTCATAGTAGACTTCTCAGCAAGTTAAGAAGAGTTTGGAGTGAAATATGTTAAGTTCAGGAAAAAACACTATGACCCAGATTGATATAACCTACAAAATGACCTTTCAAAATTAATGGAGAAATAAGGTACTTGCAAGACAAAGAACAACTGAAGAAATTAATGACTACCATGAGCCCGGCAGGATGGGTCAGTGGTGTAAAGCGCCTGCTTAGGAAAGCTTGGGCAGCTGCAGGAACCATGGTTCAATCCCCAGCACCACATGCTGTGCCAGCCCTGCCCTCAGGGCAGGCCGAGCCAGCCATAAAAACAAATAAATAAACAAACAAACAAAAGTTCTTTTTTTTTTCAATTTCTTTTTTATTGTTTAAATTTAACAATGGTTATATTACATATTTTCATCATCAGATCAGTTTAGATTAATACATATATGTATATAAGATTGATCAAACAATTAAACATTAACCTTTCTAAATCCACATTACTTTTTTTTTTCTTTTCCCCTTTCTTTTCTTTGAAAGTTGACATATTGCATATTGTCCTCACAATCATTCTACAGAGTACAGTGTGTGGGCATGACCCACCTCCCTATTGATGTTGCTTAGAAAAATAAGAAAAAAAATAAAATAAAATAAAAGAATATACTTCTCTTTGGACTAAGAGGAAGCAGATACATACACAGTCAAAGGTTTCAAACAAAAGTTCTGAAACAAGAAAAAAATAAAATAAAATAAAAATTTCTTAAAAAAAGAAAAAAGAAATTAATGACCACCAAGCCAGTGCTACAAAGAGTACTGAAAGATATTCCAGAAACAGATAAAAATTGCTACAACTCCAAGAACAACAGAAAAAAATAAAATGCTAGGCAGGCCAAGCAAATAGAGGGAGAAAGTAGAGACCTAACAGCAGAAAAACATCATAACAAAGACAAGCCAGTACATACCAGTTATAACCATCAATGTAAACGTTCTCAATTAACCAAAAAAAAAAAAAAAAGACTGGCAGAATAGTCAAGAAACAATATCCAACAACATGCTGTATACAACAAGGATGTTTAACTCAAAAAGAAATTCATACACTGAAAGTCAAAGGATGAAAAGCAATACTCCATGCAATAGGAAAACAGAAAAAATTAGGGGTAAGCATTCTGTTCCAAGGCAGTATGAACTTCAAGAATGATCCAAAAAGGTAAAGAAGGTCACTACATATGTGTTAGGAGAAAACTTCAAGAGAAAGAAATTACAACCGTAAGTATATTTTCACCAAATATGGGAGCAATTAACTATATAAGACAGTCACTAACAGAGAAAAAAAAAATCAAATAGCAATGTCGCAGTTGTAATGGAAGGACTTAATACCTTATTGTCACAAAGAGATTGATCAACTAGATACGAAATCAGCAAAGAGGCTGAGCATGGTAGTGCATGCCTGTAATCCCAGCACTTGGCAGACTGAGGCAGGAGAATATGTGCGAGTTCGAGACCAGCCTGGGCTACAAAAGTGAGCTCAAGGCCAGCCTGAACTACTGCATAGTGAAATCCTGTCTCAAAAGAAAAAAAAAAAAAAAAAAATCAGCAAAGAGGGCCGGGGAGATAGCTCCATGGCACAAGTTCCTGCCTGGCAAATGTAAGGTTCTGAGTTCGAACCCTGGTTCCGCCCCCCCGAAAAAAAAGAAAAGAAAAATCAGCAAAGAAATATCACAACTAAACCAAAACTGTGAACAAATGGACTTATTAGGTATTTTCAGAGTGTTCCACCCAACATCATCAGGGTACACATTCTCTGCTGCATGCAGGACAGTCTCCAAAGTAAAATATATATTAGCCCATAGAATATGATTAAGTTAATACAAATAAATTGAAATTATTCTCTGCCTATCATCTGAGTATAGTGCAGTAAAGTCGGAAATTAATAGCAAAAAAAAAGAAAAACAAACAAAACCAGAAACTCCCTAAATACATAGAAACTAAATAACAGGCTCCTAAGCAACCAGTGGCCTCCGAAACAACCAGTGGGTCACAGCTGACATTAAAGAAGAAATTTTAAAAATACCTACAACAAAAAAAAAAAAAAAACAAGGATGCAGATTCAATATACTGGAACTTATGGGACACAATGAAAACAGTTTCAATAGGGTAATTTATAGCAGTGAATGTTCACATCAGGGGAAAATGAGCGTAAGTAAACAAGCTAATATTGCACCTCAATCTTTTGCAGAAAGAAGACCAAAACTGCAGCACCTGGGAGGCTGAGGGAGGTGGAACGTTGTGAGCTCGAGATCTATGTGGGCTACAAAGTGAGCTCAAGGCAAACTTGAACTACACAGTGAGACACTGTCTCAAAATGACAGGAGGAGGAGGAGGAAGAGAAGGAGAAAGAGGAGGAGAAGGAGAACAAAAAAAATAATAAAGGAAGCTGGATGTGGTGGCACATGCTTATAATCCCAACAGGTGGGAGGCTGAGGCAGGAGGACTGATGTGAGTTCGATACCAGCCTGGACTACAAAAGTGCACTCAAGGCCAGCCTGAGCTGCATAGCAAAACCCTGTCTCAAAAATACAATCAATCAATCAATAAATAAATAAATAGGCAGGCAGACAGATAAACCCGAAGCTCATCTGAGGGAAGAAATGATAACTATCAGCATAAATTAATATAATGGAGACTAAGAAAACAATACCAAGAATTAATTAATACATGAGTTCCTTCTTTGAAAGACTTAATAAAGTTGATGAACCCTCAGCCAATTTTTCTTTCAAAACTGGAAAGAAAAGATTCAAAATTTTGCATTGAGGAATAAAAACTGAATTCAATACAGATCCTATGGAAATTCAGAAGTTCAGCAATAACTACTTTGAAAATCTTTGCTGTCATAGGATAGAAAGCACAGAAGAGATGGACTGATTGCTAGATGTGTATGAATTGTGAAGGCTGAATCAGAAAAACTTACATAAATTCTGAATAACCCAGTATCAGTTAATGTGATGGAAAATATTATCTAAATGCTACCAGTAAAGAAAAGGCCAGCTCCTATGCACTCACAGCTGAATTCTTTTTTAAAAAATTAAAATTAATTTTTTTAAAGAATGCAAAATAGTGATAGAAAAAAGCAGCATTAATTTTATACAAGATCTTACCAAAAAAAAGTAATAGGAGTTCAATAATGCTTTTTGCATTACATGACGCTATCTTCAAATTAGTTGTTTAGGTTACCAGATATAAATGTGTAAGACCACTTGAAGACTAAACAAAACAAAACAACTGGATGATGAAAATATGTAGTACCACCATTGTTAAATTTCTGTTCTTGTTTTGAAATTCTGTACTATATGTACTTGTGTGTGCTACTTTTTTCTACTTTTGTTTCTGCTATTTTTACATTTTAAAATCAAATTTAAAAAAAAAAAAGTCATAAGAAATTAAAATAGAGGGCTGGCCAGATAGCTTGAAGGATTAAAGTGCCTGCTTAGGCTGACAAAGGACTGGTCCTACCCCCGAAACACGCTGAGATGATGATTGAGTCTGAATATTGTGACGCACACCTGTAATTCCAGCACTTGAGAGGCTGAAAACAAGAGGATCACTTCAAGTCGGATCTGTGTAGTGAGACCCTGTGAATCTTGTACTAAAAGCACTTTTAAAAATTACAATAAATTTTAAAAATTTAAAAAAAATTCACACACAAAAAGCCAGGCGTGGTGGCGCATGCCTGTAATCCCAGCACTCAGGAGGCTGAGGCAAGAGGACTGGTGCAAGTTCGAGACCAGCCTGGGCTACAAAAGTGAGCTCAAGGCCAGCCTGAACTGCATAGCGAGACCCTGTCTCAAAAAGACAAAAAAAAAAGAAAAGGAATTCAAATAAGAAAAAAAAAGAAAAGAAAAGAAAAAAATAAAGCAAAAATCAAGCATTAACTGCTCCTTTCAAAAGACTAGCAGAAATCGAGAATGTAATTCTCCAGACTCTTCTGCATATATACCACATATATATTCCCCTTATTCCATTTGTTTTTCTCCCCATATCAGTTTTTCCTTCGCATTAAACAATCTCCCTTTCACAGTATCTGTTTTACCTTTTAGATTTTTCATTACTCTTTCAAATTCTCACACTAGTAAGACAATACGATGTTTGCATATGTGAATTTGGTTTATCTCACCAATATAGTCTCTAGCTGCTTCCATTTATCTACAATAGCCCCAAATTTATCCTTGCTGAATAATTCCCCACAATGGAAAAAAAAAATACTACATGTTCTTTATCCATTCATCAGTTGATGGGCATTTGTGTTGTCTCCAAGATTTAGCTATAGCAAATTGTTCTGCTATAAACATGAGTTCACATATACTGCTGTGGAATTATTATTATTTTGTGGCCGGATCAGCCCATTCTGAAAGCAGGGCTGGTGCAGCAGGTGATACCAGGGATCAAACTGCAATCCCTGTGCACTTGCCCAAGCTTGTCTAAGCAGGCATTTTAGACTGCTGAAATATCTTGCTCACTCCTCCCTACGGTGTTGTGATTTCAGTTCTTCTGAAAAAAATACCTAGGAGGGGAATAGCTGACTTGAATGGGGCGTCCAGTCCTAGCTTTTTGAGGACCCTCCATACTGCTTTCCAAAATGGTTTTACCAGCCTGTACTCTCACCAATATTAGAGAAGGGCTCATTTTTCCCTACAGCCTCTATGGTCTTTGTTATTGGCTGACTTCTCGATAATAGCCATTCTTTCTAGTGTAAAATGGTTTCTCAGCATTGTTTTCATTTGCATCTCTTGAGTGACCAATAATGTAGAACTTTTTTTTTTTTTTTTTGCTATAATTGTGTCTCTTCATTCGTGAGACATATATTCATCTCCGATTTCCATTTTTGGATTGGGTCTTAGAATTTTGGATGTCTAATTTTAAAAAATATCTTTATATGTTCTGGATAGGAGCCCTTTGTCTGACAGACACTCTCCTGTAATTGTCTCTTACTTCACATGTTTCCTTTTTACTCTGTTGGTGATTTCTTTTGATGTGTAGAAATTTTTCAAGAAGATGAGATCCCACTTGTTGATACTTTGAAGTATTTTCCATGCAGTTTGAATTTTGTTCATGAACACTTTACTTACCCCTACATACTTAAGAATTCTACCTACTTTTTCTTCCAGAAGATTTAATGTTTCAGTTTTAATATTTAAATCTTTGACTCATTTCACCTGTAGCTTTGTGTATGGTGATAGGCATGGGTCTCTTTAAGCCTTTGGCATATGAAAAGCCAGCCCCGTTTTTTAAAGAGACTATGTTTCTTCCAGTGAGTGTGTTTCATTCCTTTGTATTTGTTTAGAACTTCTAGTCTTTTCTATTGCTTCTCAGGTCTGTTTTTAAAAGCAAGTACCATGCAGATTTTATTACAGTAGGTTTTAGTATAATTTCAAGTCAAAGATTTCTATGCTTCTTTCCTTTATTTTGTTATCCAAGATTGATTTTGCTATTGTAGATCTGTTCTGGTTCGAGATGAATTTTAGAAATTTTGCAGCTGCTAAGATAGCTCCATGGCAGAAGTGCCTGCCTGGCAATTGCAAGATCGTGAGTTTGAAACCCGGCCCTAAGGAAGGAAGGAAGGAAGGAAGGAAGGAAGGAAGAAGAAACAAACAAACAAACAAACAAACTTGTGGTCTAACTATGTTGTTTGATCAAATTTTCAAGCCTATATCTTGTAATTTGAGTAACTACTTTGAAGGTAACAAATGAAATGTTTTAACCGTTATAACTCCCCTACTAACTTGTTTTGAAATTTTGTATTGTTTTTATTGCTTTTACTGTTTATAATTTTTAAAAGTGTTTGAATTGTACAGATACATAAAAAAACTGCAATTACCACCATTAATGAATTTTGAGGAAGGGTGTTGGAGAATTTCACTAGTCCTGTGGGTTTTCTTTTTTCTTTTTTTTTCTCTCTTTTTTCTTTCTTTTTTTGTGGGGTTGGGGGGCTTTTGTTTACTTATTTATTTGTTTTATTGTTGTCCCTGGTGTTTTGCTTGGGTTGGACTTGCAAGTCCACTAGTCTACAAAAGGGACCTCTTGGAAGCAGGTTTCTGTGTTGCCACTTAGACTGGCACCCTGCTTCAGGGCACACATAATGCCACCGCATAGAGCAGACCATGAATCTCAGCGTGGAAGGTGAGCCACATGACCATTGGCCGCCCAATGGATTTGCTCTCAGTGAGACTGGGAACATGAGGTCTGAGTTTTCATCACCTCTGTGCTGCACCTCACAACCCCGTCTACCACATTCACTGATTGCTCTGCCTGGCTGCCTGGATTCTGTACCTGGCTTCCGACTCCACCAGGCTAACACGTCTTGTCCTCAACCAATTCTACTTTGAGCCTTTTAAGACAGGAAGCGCGGCATTTCGATGGACCTTACACAGTCCAGGCCTCTTGTTCACGGATGCATCACGTATTCCCAGCAGCCAGCAAGGGACCAATTATCCTTCTGCAGAATTTCATCTGAGCTGCCCTGGGGAGCCAGGACTCTTTCTGTGTCCAAAGCCAGGCAGGTGCTTCGATGCCACCAAGACTGTTTTAAGTTTAAAAATGATTTCTCTCTCTCTCTCTCTCTCTCTCTCTCTCTCTCTCTCTCTCTCTCTCTCTCTCTCTTTCTCTCTCTCTCTCTCTCTCTCTCTCTCTCTCTTTTTAAATGAGCAGAACATATTTATTGAGGGAAAGAAAGCTCCTGTCAAAGAGAAGGACTGGAGGGGGCTCCCGAGTGGGTTTCCCCCTAAAAATGAATATTAAGAATCTCCCAAATTTCTTATCCTATAAACATCGTCAGATAATTCTGAGTTTATCACCTCAGTCAATCCCCACAACAACCCCAGGTCAATAATTTCTCCCCTCATGGATTTGGAATCTGAAGCTCACCAAGCATGAGGAATTGGACAAGATCATGCAGCTTGTGAAGGACAGAATTGGCTGAGAATGTAGATTTAAAATTTGGCTCCCATGTCTTTCACTACACATTCATCATCTTTTAAAAGCTCTTTTACATACCATTAAAATCTCTTTCCAAAGCCGGGCGTGGTGGTGCACACCTGTAATCCCAGCACTCGGGAGGCTGAGGCAGGAGGATCGGTGCAGGTTCGAGACCAGCATGGGCCACAAAAGTGAGCTCAAGGCCAGCCTGAACTGCACAGCGAGACCCTGTCTCAAAAAGACAAAAAAAAAAAAAAAAAAAAGAAGTCTCTTTCCAGGGTCTGGGAAGACAGCTCAGTAGAATAAGCACTTGCTTGGCAAGCTCAAGGGCTGAGTTCAATCCCCAGTTCCTCAAAAAAAAAAAGCATCTTTTTCAGAAAAAAAAAGGGTGGAGAGTTTAGACAACCTCAGAAGATGCCTGATTTGAATAGACCATGGTTGAGCCTATGGTGGTTTTGGAAGAAAATCACTAGCTTAATGGTTTCCCTGGCCTTCCTCAGATGAACTAAAGAAGGAAATCAGGACTGGCATAATGTGAAGCACTTCAGGAGCTCCAGGGGACAGTTTCTGTTGTCTGATGGAAAAGAGAGGGTGGGATAGTGTGAGGCGAGGTCACATGATCAAAACCAGTATCTCCTGCTTTTAGGACATTATGATGACGTGTAGAGGAGTCTAGGGTTATAACACTATTCCCTAGTCTTGTGTTCCATTTAAGTAATCCATATCATAACACTATGACATATGGAACAGCTGCTACACTAAACTGACAGCAGCTTGAAGGCGGTGAATATCCTTACTTCACTTTGAATCTAGCAGAAAAATAAGTATCACTTGGAAGTAAAACCCAAAATCGTGGATAAATTAACAACTGGATCCTAGGATGAAATAGGACTGAGCCCAGATGCACTTAGAATAGCCTCACACCTTCCCCACTTTCTTCTGCTGGGATCCCTGCCCATAATTCTGAGCACTGCCCTCTTTCCTCTTCACACAGTCTCATCTTTCAAAACCCATTTCAAAGTTCCAGGTCTTCCACGAAGACTTTGTTATGAAACTTTCTCACAGTCAATCTACGCAAACTTCAGGGGCCCAGCAGGATGGCTCAGTGGTCTAAAGTGCCTGCTTAGAAAAGCTTAGGTGCGGGATGGCTCTGTGGTCTAAAGCACCTGTTTAGGAAAGCTTAGGCAACAGTGGGGACCGAGGTTCGATCCCCAGCACCATATGCTGTGCCAGCCCTGCCCCCAGGACAAGCTGAGCCGGCCATAAAAGAAAAGAAAAGAAAAGAAAGGAAAGGAAGGGAAAAGAAAAGAAAAGAAAAGAAAAGAAAAGAAAAGAAAAGAAAAGCTTAGGTGGCCACAGGGACCGGGGTTCAATCCCCGGCACCACATGTTGCACCAGCCCTGCCCTCAGGGGAGGCTGAGCTGGCCATAAAAATAAATAAACAAACAAAACAAAAGTTCTGAAACAAGAAAAAATAAAATAAAATAAATTTTTAAAAAAAATAAAGTTCATTCATCTACGCTTCATAGTTTGATGTATGATGTTTGCATCTTTTGTCCGATCTTAAAATTAGATCACACGTTCTCAGAGGATATAAACGCATGTTAAAGTCCAATAAAATCTTTGCTGAACCAAAAGAAAAAAATCTTCCCTGAACATCTAGAAATTCTAGGCTGGGAGCTAGCTCTGTGGCACAAGTGCCTACCTGGCAGGTGCGAGGTCGTGAGTTTGAACCACGAGCCCACAAACAAACAAAAAAAAAAAAAAATTAAAAACAATTTTACATTGTACGATGTATACAACCGCTTCCTCTCAGTTCAAAGAGAAGTTTTTTCTTTCCTTACCAATATCGATCATAAAATTTATCATGTCTACGCCCTGTGCTCCATATAACTACTGACAACGATAGGCAATGTGTCCATTATTGGGAATACACTAGTAAGGTGTTTTGAAACTACCATATTGTTTTTTTTTTTTTTTCAGGACTGGGGTTTGAACTCATAACCTTGCACCTGCCAGGCAGGCACTTGTGCCATGGAGCTATCTCCCCAGCCCCTATATTGTTATTTCTTATTAAAAGTAATTTGAAAGACATTAGAAATTCTATCTATCATCAGTGAAATGATAGGCTGGAACAATATTTTTTTATTCTGCTTGGTGGTGTCTACCAAAGCTAAATGGATGCACATCTTATGACCTAGCAGTTAAGCTACTTATGTATGTACAAGAAATGTGTACACATGTCCACCAAAACATATTACCTAGAGTATCATGGTAGCACCTAACACTAATACAAATAAATTCAGAGGAATAATTTGTACCACAGGAATTATGAATGACCTTCCAGTACATAACACAATGTTAAAAAAAAAATTAGGAGGATCATAGTTAGCAAAAGAGACAAGGCATGAAAATGTAAATAGGTGGGAGTATATTTATGCACAGTCCTGAAGCAGGCAGACTACAGTCTGTACACCTAGCTAAGTGCTGATTGCCTGGAATCCCAGTACTGAGGGAGCTTGAGGCAGGAGGGTCCCAAGTTCAAGTTGCACCTGTACAGTTTAGCAAGGTACTACCTGGAAAGCTAAGTGACCTGGGGATGTTGCTCAGTGGTAGAGCAACTGTTAATTCAGTCCCCACTGTGGTGAAATGATTTTTCTCCTAAAATTAATCTTATGGTCATAAAATCTTTCCACAAAGAAAAAACAGACAGCCCAAGAGCTTAATTGGCCATGTCTACCATCATCATCATAATAATAGCAGTAATTTATTCATCCTGGAGAATGAAAAAGAAAACAAACCCATTTCAGTGTAGGAACTTTAGGATGCACAGACAGCATCCGTTCAATGACTAGGAAAGACATGAGACAAGAATCAATATTTTGTTATTTATAAGTGATGAGTATGTTGCCTGCCTAAAGACCACACGCACATGGAGGTACATAGAAATAAAGTGAAGGGGTTGGGGTTGGTGAGATAGCTCAGTGGTCTACAGTGCCTGCTTAGGCAAGTTCAGGCAGGCGCAGGGGACAGCGGTTCCATCCCAGTTCCACATACTGCACAAGCCCTGCCCTCAGCATGGGCTGAGCTGGCAAAAAAAAAAAAAAAGGTTGGGGCACTTGGAGTAAAAACATAAGTTTCAGGTAAACATGGTACCACTTGGGCAATGGAAAACCAGTAGAAGCAAAAATCTAAAAAATAAAACAGATCAGTGCAAACCACTTTCCCATGAGGCAGACCTGTGTTGGAATTCTTCCAGCCTCCAGAAATGAATGTGGACTTGGGATAAGAACTAGCTCATCTCAACTGGAGGAACATCTAAGTTACATGACCAAACTCAGGATAGACACCAAGGAGTATTTACCAGAGACTTGAGTACAACATCTCATTTCATTTTATATGACAATAATTATTCACCTTTTTGGCTTTTACTATAAAAATTAGTCCCCCAAATTGAAAAGAACAAATATATGAAGTACAATATTCCTTGTGATTATAGATGCAACATCAGAAAAAAAAATTAGGAAGTCTAATCCAGAACTACACAAATAGGATGTTATATCATGACCGTGTGAGGTTTATTCCAGGCATGCATGGTTGGTTTTACATTTGAAAGTTGTCCCTCCCTTTTGAACAGTTTCTTTCCTGTTATAGTTTATGTCTAGTTGTTCCCCCAAAGCCTCATGTAGTCACTGGGCAGGACCTTCTATAGAGACTTGATCCATGATCCCTGGGATTATGTGTTTCAGTACTGATGTGATTATGAGTCAAAGTATTTCTGGGATTATGGGTGTAGCCTAAGGCAGAGGCTAAGGTGGAGAACCTGAATGTAGTATAAACAGAGGCAGAGAGACAGACTAGAACTGTTGCTGCTGCTCTGCTGCCCTGATTGATTGGCTGCCTTTGCCACCATTTTATTGCTGTTCTGCCGCCATGAACTGGATTCTCTCTGCTCTGTTCCTCTCAGCCTTGGGCCAGCCGAATATAGACTGAAACCTCCAGCAACTGTGAGCTAAATAAACCTTTCCTTCCTTCATTTTGAGGGATATTTGTCCCAGCAATGAGTGAAAAGTAACTAGTACATTTCCCTTGCATAGTATCTATTGTACCTTTTAGATTTTATTTACTCTTTCAGGTTCTCATGCTAGGGAGACAATATGATGTTCACTCATGCGATCATGATTTATTTCACTCATAACTATGGTCTCTAGTTCTATCCATTTACCTATAAGAGCCTCGTATTTATCTTGTTTTATACCTCAGTGATACTATATTATATCAAAACGCCAAGAAACAAGGAAGAAGAAGAAAAAAATGTGTGTGTGTGTGTGTGTGTGCGCGCGCGCGCTCGCACGTGCGTGCGTACATGCACACAATAACCTGCATAACTGTACTGCTGACTTCTACTGCTCCATTAAAAGCAACAGAAGCTAGGAAGATAGCTCAGTGTCTTAAGTACCTGCCTGGTGAGCACAAGGACCCAGGTTTGATCCCAAATACCACACACCACACCAGCCCCAGATCCCAAGTGCACTGAGCCAGCCGTCAAAGCTAGGCATGGTGACGCATGTGTGTAATTCCAGCTCTGGGGAGGCTGAGACAGGAGGATCACTGCAAGTCCAAGCTGCATAGCAAGAGCCTGTACCATATAAATAAATAAATAAATTTTAGAGAAAAAGAAGTGCTGTTAATGCTTGATTTTTTAGTTTTTAATTTGTTTTTCACCAATTTTGCATACTTTTATCTGGTAATAGGAACAGCTAATTTGAAGACAACAATATGCAGTATAACAACCATTGTTGAATTCCTATCACTTCATTTAGTTAAATTTTCCATTGTTTCTAAATTTGTACCATATTTTTCTCTTTAAATTTTTTAAAAGAACTTTTCATATAGTGGTTTGACATATATAAGAGAGAGAGAGAAAGAAAGAAAATGAAAAAGAGAAAGTTAAGTAATACAATTCACAGAATTTGCAAACTAACGAAGAAAAATCACACCATTACCACAAGAGTTACCAAAAAAAGTATTTGGGAAAATCTTACATTGATTTTTTACCACCGAAACATTCTCACCCAAGATAGCGTATCTACTGAAAACAAGAAAGCCTTACAAGGAACCAGCACACCTAGAGACGAAAGCGTGAAAACTTTCACTATTCAACCAGAAGTCAGCCTGGAAATTCGCTCTCCTTGTTCCTGACCATCACTCTAGAAGACATCCTGGCTAGTTCAGGAAGGTAAGAAAAATGTGAAACACGTTTAAATTAACAAGGAAGACATAAGCTTTTTAAGTCACAGTGTTATCATTCATGTAGACTATTCAGAAAATCTACATTTTAAAAATACCCCTAGAACTCATAATGAGTTTAGCAAGGTGATAAGCCACAAGGTTGATATTAAGGATTAATTATGTTTTCATTCACTGTCAATAAACTATTCAAAGTTGAAATGTAAGAGAACCTGGAGATGTCACTCAGGAACACTTGCCTAGAATATGTGAGGTCCTGTGTTCTATCCCCAGTACCACAAAAAGAAATAAATGGACCAGGGATGTATTTCAGTGGCATAGCTCCTGCCTGGCATGCTTGATTTCTGGGTTCCATATTCTGGTACTGTTATGGTTTATGTCCGGTTATCCCCCCAAAGCCTCATGCAATCATGGGGCAAGACTTCTATAGATTGAGACTTGACTCATGAGTCACTGAGATTATGTGTCTTTTTATTTTTTTAATTGTGTAATTGTTTTTTTTTTAAGAATTTTATTTTATTTTATTTTATTTTCTTGTTTCAGAATCTTTGTTTATTCACTCATTTTTATGGCCAGCTCAGCCCGCCCCGAGGGCAGGGCTGGCGCAGCATGTGGTGCCGGGGATCGAGCTGCGGTCCCTGAAGCCACCCAAGCCTTCCCAAGCAGGCGCCTTAGACCACTGAGCCATCCCGCCAGGCCCCAAGATTATGTATCTTAGTACTGATGAAATTATCGGTCTGAGTACTGCTGGGAAGTATAGATGTGGCCTGAGGCAGATAGGCTAAGGCAGAGAGACTGATGTAATTTAAAGAGAGACAAAGAGATGACTAATGCTGTTGCTCTCTGGTTCCCTG
This sequence comes from Myocastor coypus, assembly GCA_004027025.1. NCBI lineage: Eukaryota > Metazoa > Chordata > Mammalia > Rodentia > Myocastoridae > Myocastor > Myocastor coypus. Next base: position 42,184 of record PVJA010009571.1, read on the forward strand.
CTTGTTCTGTTGCCTCTGTTGCCATTGTCACTGTTCCACCACCATGAACTGTTGCTCTCTGCCATGTGCCGCTCTGCCTTGGAGCCAGCTGAGTATGAACTGAAACCTCCACAAACTGTGAGCTAAGTAAACTTTTCCTTCCTTCATTTTGACTGTTGGGTATTTGTCCCGGCAACAAGTAAAAACTAACTAAGACAGGTACTAAAAATAAAATAATAAATGAATTAATAAAAATACATATATGAGGGGGCTGGGGAGATAGCTCCGAGGCACAAGTGCCTGCTGGGCAAGTGCAAGGTCGTGAGTTCAAACCCTGGTCCCACAAAAAAAAAAAAAAAAAAAACATATATGATACATTCTTTATAATAGCGTAGAAACATAAGATATGTACAAAACCTTGCTGAAGGTAATTAATGGATACCTTCATAGGTAAAATAGTAAACCAGGTTTCCATGCTTGATATTGTTATTAATTCTCCTTAAATTGACATAGAGTCTTAATGCAATTTCCCATTCAAATATGAGAAGATTTTTTTTAAGAAAAAGAGAAATTGTTCTAATATTTACTTGGGTACTCAAAGGACCAAGAGTATTTCTAACAATTGTTTAAAAATAAATAACATTATGGGGCCCGGTGGGATGGCTCAGTGGTCTAAAGCACCTGCTTGGGAAAGCTTGGGCGGCTTCAGGGACCGCGGTTCAATCCCTGGCACCACATGCTGTGCCAGCCCTGCCCTCAGGGTGGGCTGAGCCAGCCATAAAAATGAGTGAATAAACAAACAAAGGTTCTAAAACAAGAAAAAATAATAATAATTCTTAAAAAATTAAAAATTAAATAAAATAAAAAATGAACAACCTTGGTTGGGGACATATAGCTCAGCCACATAAGTGACTACCTCACAAGTGTAAGGTCCCTACTTCAATCCCTAGTACTTGCCCCCCACCCAAAAAAAGTACAACCTGGGAAAATGTATATTGTCTCTTTTCAGGATTTACTATAATAATCAACCTAGTATGACACTGTCATGAGGTTATAAAGCATAGTTCAAAGAAATAGAACAATAAAGTGTCAAAAAATGCATCCAGACATGAAAGAACTCAAGTTTCAGGAGAAATACAAAAATAGGGCCAGCCAAATAGCTCAGCAGATTGAAGCATCTGTTTGGGCAGAGCCCAGTGACTGGGGTTCAGTTCTCTGCATGCCATGCCAACCTCACCCCACCCCCTGGGCATGCTGAGACAGCGATTTAGGCTGGGCATGGTGGCATGTGCCTGTAATTCCAAGACTTGGGAAGCTGAAAACAGAAGTCCAATCTACATAGTGAGACCTGTATATCCTTACTAAAAAAAAAAAAAAAAAGAAAAGAAAGAAAGACAAAAATAATTCTATTGCAAAAAGACAGTCCGCTAAGTAAATGACATTAAAACAATTAGAACTACACACGAGAAATGAACCTCAATGTTTGCATCATACCATTGACAGAAATCCACCAAAACAGGCCCTAGTAGAACTCAGTGTAGGGCCAGGCATGGTGGCACAGGCCTATAATCCCAGCACTTAGGAGGCTGAGACAGGATAATCAGTGTGAGTTCAAGACCAGCCTGGGTTACAAAAGTGAGCTCAAGGCCAGCCTGAACTGCATAGTGAGACCCTGTCTCAAAAAAACAAAACAAAATAAAAGAACTAAATATAAAGGCCACATTGGGTAGATAGTGCAAAGAATCATAAACTATATTAAAATAATAGGGGCCGGTCGTACTGGCGCACACCTATAATCCCAGCAGTTGGGAGGCTGAGGCAGGAGGATCAGTGCGAGTCTAAGACCAGCCTGGGCCACAAAAGTGAGCCCAAGGCCAGCCTGAACTGCATAGTGAGACCCTGTCTCAAAAAGACTAATAATAATAATAATAATAATAATAATAATAAATTGTATGTCAGCCAAAACTTTAGTTTAAAGAAAAACCTTTTTTAAAATCTTCAAAAATCAAAGGACAAACCAAGACTATAGCAAAGCATTCTCAAACCATATACCTATATGCGTCGAAAATCTTTCACCCAGAATAGATAAGAACATTAGGAAGACACCAACGCATTTTAAATAAACGCCAAAATCTTAATCAAAAATGACACGTGGATCACAAGCAAGGCCAGGAAAAGATGTTCAACAAGTACATTAGTACATAAAAACCACAATGGCATGAAACTACACACTAATTACAGTGAATAAAACTTACAAGACTTCACTTTTTATTTTATGTATCTAATACAGGCTCTGCAGGGTCTCACTACATAGATTGGACTTGTAGTGATCCTCTTGTCTTCAACCTTCCAAGCGGTGGCACTACAGGTGTGTGGCACCATGCCCACTCTCAATCACCCTCTCAGCATGCCCCAGAGGTGGGGCCAGCGTGGCATGCCAGGGATTAAACCCGGGCCACTGGGCTCTGCCTAAGCAGGCGCTTTAGTCCTTTAAGCTATCTGGCTGGCCCTTAAAAGACTATGAATACCAAAAGTTCATAAGGAAATGAAGCAACTGGAAGGACTGTGTAGTGCAGGTGAGATAGGAAATGATATACTTAGGAAAAGTTCAGGATTCTCCTATAGAGTTACACAGATATTAATCCTATTGTCCAGCAGTATCTATCTTTCATTTTATTTATATGAAATTTTAGAAAGGACAAGCCTATACTTACGAAAACCCCACTAATCATTAGGAAAACACAAAAACAAACCGCAATGATATAACAACTTGTATCTGCTAGTAGTTATCCAGAGGAGAAGGAGGAGGAGGGAGGAAAAAGGGAGGGAGGGAGAGAGGGAAAGAGGGAGGGAGGGAGGGAAGGAAAAAGAGGAAGAGTCAGGAAGATGTGGGTGATAATGAGCACTTATACATGTCAGTGGGAACGGAGGGAGGTTCCACCTTGGTAGAAAATGCTATAGATATTTTCAAAAGCAAGTGAGTCCGGTATTCACAATCCTTCTGTGCATACATACAAAGACAGTGAAATCACCGGGCGGTCACCTGCACCCCACCCATGTTCACAGGAGCTTTTCACTGCAGAGTTGACCTAAAGGGCTGTGGACAGCTGAGGGGACGAAGAAGTTGTGAGAAACATGTAGAACGGACTGCTTCCACTCTACCAAGGAGTTTCTGCCATCTGCCACCACGTGGATGAACTGAGAAGATGCTACGCCCAGAGGAAAAAGCCAGGCACAGGATGAAAAATGCTATATAATTTCTCATATAAATGGAGTTATTTTTTTAAAAATACACAAGGAGTAAAACAGTGGCTACTTTAGCTAAAGGGTAGGGGAGCACGAGGTAAGTCGAAGCGTATAAGGCTGCTGTTAAGTCATGCAGTGGGTAAGCTTGGAGAGCCAGTACACATAACGGACACTACACTTAGCATTACATGGGGCTGGAAGTCTTCCAGGAAAGTAGGTTTTTAAATGGCCATGTAGAAAAGAAGATGAGTGGGCTGGCCAAATAGCTCAGTGGATTAAAGCGCCTGCAAGCAGGCACGGGACGAAGGGTTCGCCAGGCCTGCCATGCTGGCCCTGCCTCCAGGGCACGATGAGAGGGCATGGTGACGCGCCTGTGATCCCAGCTCTTGGCAGGCTGCAAACACGTGGATCGCTTGAGTCCGATCTAGTGGTGAGACCCTGAACACCCTGTAGACCCTTCCCTACAAATAAATAAATAAAACAAAAAAATAAAAAAAATTAAAAAAAGTAAATGTTTGTGATGTTGAATTAGGCAATGTTTTTTTAAAAAGGACTTCTCAGAAAAGAAGGCAGGCAGAAAGGCAGGAGGCAGACTGGAAGAAGGAGGGAGGGAGGGAAAGAAACAAAAGGAAGGGAAAAAAACAAAGGAAGGAAGAGAAAGAAAGGCAGGGGAGAAGAAAGGAAAGATAACTGTACAAAGTGATGCATGAATGAACTAGCTTAACAGTAATAATTGTACAACTTCCTATTCTACATTGGAACATCAAGTTGTATACTTTAAAAATAATGCAAATAGAATCTGAAAAATCTATGCGTGGTTTCCCCTGGCAGAAGCAAGGGGACAGCAGGGAGCTCTCTGCGGGATGAGATTTGTTCTACTCCACAGTTGTGGTGGCGCTCGTGTGAATGTAGCGCATTTTCCAAAATTTATCGAACTATCTTTTAACTTTATTATGTATAAATTATATATAAATGTGTCAATTATATCTAATAAAATTCTTCAAAGAGAAAAATGTCGCAGTCACATATACATCCACACCACTCAACCCTCTGTTGGCTTCTTGAATTAAATCCCTAAGCTATGAGATTAGCCTTTAGGTCCAGGGAGATAGCTCAGGGGCACAGTGCCTGCCTGAGTTCGATCCCCAGTTCTGGGGAAAAAAAACAATTAAAAAAAGATTAGCTTTTGATTTAGAAATTGCATACATTTCTCAGTTCCTCCCCCTGCATACAGTGTAGCACAGTAACTTGCAATGCAGAGAATAGGATTCTATATGGGTTTGTTTGTTTGTTTGTTTGTTTGTTTTTGTATACCTGTGCAGAAATGCCATGTATAAAGTTAGGCTCTCTGGCAGCCCATCCCATAATCTTATCGCCACTATGTCTTGATGTAAACCATAATTTTAAAATCCATTTTTAGAAAACAAAATGAAACTTCGGCTATGACTTGCTACCTCTCCATTCATATTCAGGCATTACATATCGGGGTATTTCATCTAATAAATTTCACAAACATTCTCCCCTCTATTTGGATGTCTGCTAGAGAAAGACCGCAAAGCCTCCGCGACTTCGTCCTCGTATTGTCCATGCGTTTATTATTTTTTCCTCTGAGATACAGAGCAGAATTCAAGGTTAAGGGAAGAATACCAAATATTTGCTCCGTGAGCAAGTTTTAATGGCAAACGGACCTTGACTCCTGCTTATTCTATTATTTCAACTAAGACTGACCTTCTATATGTGAAGATTCCAGTTTTCACAAATAAATGGTTAGGCTGGTATCTTTTATTGGTCTCGTAAATAGTAATTAGCATAGATGCTTTTCAAGGCCGCAGCCTACCTTTTCATTCAAACTACAGATAAGAGACCGGAAGTGAGGACAGGCGCTGAAAGCTCAAGTAATCTTTGTTTCTTAAGAACACGAAACTATTTACCCAAGGATCACATTCTACCACTTTCCAACATTATCAACTGTTATCGTATTTATTCTGCTAACAGGATAGATTTATTGTTTGCGTATAATAATTGAGCCCAGGCTGAATTGATGTGTTTTATGGTGTGCAGTCACCGCCAATATATTGTGGGTCTATAACTGCCATAAAATACACACTGCATCATTGAAACGAATGAGCCCAAGTAGATACCGAGCTGTTTTTAATTAGATGTTTATCTTTCCTCATTCTTTGGACTCACATTTTATTTATACCACATGTGGTTGCATGTGGTATAGAAGCATTTTTAGGGGGTTTTGGAAAACCTTAAATAATCATCTTATTTTATTCAGCAAAGCCACATTACTTACATTGACAGCAATTATATCTCTATATATCATAACATTCATTCAATTTCTAGTCTCTCCAGCCACAGTATTTCCACTGAAAATACTCTGGAGAACAGAAGATTTTAGCACACTGCTTATTTGTTGCTTTTCAAAATTGTAATTATTCTCTTAATTGTGCTTGCAGTTATAATCAAAATATAGCTATACCTAATTACTTAACTACAATATGGTGCCTTACACTAAAAATCATGAATATTTACTGCAAATTTTCACATCGTCATGTGGAATAGTCTTCTATAGATTTAATTTAAACTATAGTGACTCATAGGTTCTTCGGCTCCATTGATTAAATATTTTTTTCTCTATAAATGCATTACCTTTGCTTTAAATGAAAGGGATTTTGATAATCAACAAAGAATAAAATTACTCCAATGCTCAGAGCCAAGGAGTCCTGTGAGCCAGATGTGGTCATTCTTTTTTTTTTTTTTTTTTCTTTTTTCTTTTATGTTATGGCTGGCTCAGCCTGCCCCGGGGGTGGGGCTGGCATAGCATGTGCTGTGGGGATCCAACATCGGTCCCTGCAGTTGCCTAAGCTTGCCTAATCAGGTGCTTTAGACCACTCAGCTATCTTGCGGGCCCAAGGTCACTCCTCTTACGTGTAGCCATTAACTCCCATATTCCACCTTAACCCCATTCCAGTTATAGGGACATGTGACAAACTTACAGCCTTAGTTTCTTTGATAGGTACTCAAGAAGCCATGGGCCACAGCCTCAAGCCCAGGATCCCCTTAGTAAGTGGGGCTTTGACTCTAGAGCCGCTTCTCCTCACTTCTCCCTGGGCTGGGCTGTAGCTACGGACCACCATTCACCCAACCTCACCAGACATGGCACCCGTGCTCACCTTGTTCTCTCTGCGGCTCCTAGACTTCTCTTTCTAGAGCCTTCCCTGACCACATCTGAGTTTGCAGTGCTCAGCAGACCCTCATCTCTCATGCCTTTGTCATTTCATAGTCTGGTCCTTCGCCATTTCAATGTATGGCGTCCAGGATGCAGCGAAACACAACCCCGTAGTCCCACTCCTCCTGCCAGGCCCCATTCCTAACATTCATTTCAGGCATGGATTCAACCACCTCTGTGCAAAGCACTGGAACAATCCAGGCACCCCTGAGCACAGGAGACTCTGGGGTGACACCATAGACCCGAACCATAACAGATGGACTCACTGGAAAAATGACAGTTGACAAAAATCTCCCCTTAAAAGAGCAACCCAAATAAAGTCAGCAAGAGGAGTCTTCATGTAGAAGGCCTGGGAGTTCCAGCGGCTGGGGGCAGAATAGAGCAGCTCCAGTGGGTTGGAGAACCAGCCCAGGCCACAGTGCCCAGAGGCCATGGAGTGACAGAATAGGTTCACTGGCTCCAAGGTGACAATTTCATATTTAACTATATTTTTCCACAGCGCAGAGTAAATGCTGCTTTAAATCAAGGGCCTTTTTTCTAGTGCTGACCCCCAACCTGACTGAGAAATCACCTTTGCTTGAATTAATTATTTAATCACTTTCATCACACATGACTTCAAGAACCGCCTGCTGTTTAATTCAAGACAGTTGGTTCTCTCTTTGAAGACAGATTAAAAAAATGGAGTGGTGGCATCTGAAGTTTAGAATGGCTTCTAACAGGACAGGGAGGGGGTGTTCCTGGTGCTTTGCTTTGATTTGCAAGAGCTGTCGCCTCGCTGGCAGTGATGAGCTCCAAATTTCCCCAAGTGACAATGTTCACTTTGCAGAACAGGGAGCGGGGGTTCCTAGAAGGAACAGATAAGTAGCCAAGCAACCCGCATGCACAGGCCCTGTGTGCCCGGCCCCCTTCATCTTGTGACTGGGGGTTCTGGGTGCAAGAGGGCCAAGGTGCAGGTGAGTTCGACAACAAGGAAGACCCCATCACTCAGGCCTCCCTTGCAGCCCGCAGTTCGCTCTCCTGCCCCCTGCAAGATCTGCTTTATCTGATTTTTTTTCTTTTTTATTAGACAGCTGCGATCTCCTCAAATTCTTCTCACTGCCGTTCACAGGGATGCAAGAGATATGATTAGGGAACATGGCATCTCATGTAATCGGTCATAATCAGCGTCTGAGGGTTTCGGGAACATGACACACGCAGCTGTGGGGGGCAGGGCGGTGGGGGGGGGGGGCGGGGAGCGGGCGCGCACCGGGACTGGCTGCTTGCATCTCCCCAGGGTCTCCTCCAGGCTCGGAGCCCAGGGACACATCGCCGGGTGCAGGCCTCAGGACAGGCTCGAGAGCTCCTGAACAGCTCCTCTGCGCTGAGCCGAGGGCTGGAGGACGCTCGATGAACAGTTTGTTGAAGTGGGTTTATGCACGTGCATTTTGCAGACCTCAAGAACTGAACGTTAAGGTTTCAAATAATATGTTTTTGTTTTGTTTTTCAGCCTGCCCTGGGGGTGGGGCTGGCTCAGCATGCAGAGTTGGAGATCACACTGAGGTCCCTACGGTTGCCTAAGCTTGCCTAAGCAGGCGCTTTAGACCGCTGAGCCATCTCACCAGGCCCTCAAATAATGTTGCTAATACATTTGTTACTTTATTATTATTATTATTATTATTATTATTATTATTATTATTATTATCATTTTCTAGTACTGGGAATTAAATTAACTGCCTTGCCCTGAAGTCCATCCCCAACTTTCTTTGTCTTTTGTGAGCTGTCCTTCTTTTAATTCTTAACTTTTTTTTTTTTTTTTAGTTTGAGACAGTCTCATTAAATTTTTCAAAGAGGCCCTGAATTTGTAATATTTCTACCTCAGCTTCTGGTGTAGGTAGAATTATAAGCATGCTTTAAGTGAATTTTGTAATTATTTTTTTTAAGAATTTTTTAAATTTTATTTATTTATTTATTTTCTTGTTTCAGAACCTTTGTTTGTTTATTCACTCATTTTTATGGCCGGCTCAGCCCGCCCCAAGGGCAGGGCTGGCACAGCATGTGGTGCCAGGGATCGAACCGTGGTCCCTGAAGCCACCTAAGCTTTCCCAAGCAGGCACTTTAGACCACTGAGCTATCCTTCCAGGCCCTGAATTTTGTAATTATTTAAAACAGCTTTTGTTATTGAATTTTATCATGCTCCTTTTTCTTTAAAATAAAAACACTATTAATAAGCAATGCCTGGGGCTGGGGAGATAGCTCCGAGGCACAAGTGCCTGCTGGGCAAGTGCAAGGTCGTGAGTTCGAACCCTGGTCCCACAAAAAAAAAAAAAAAAGCAATGCCAGGAGCCACATTTCCCATGACAGGAAGGCACAGTGGTGTCCCCAGGAATTCTGGACTCAGGACTCCTCACTCCTGGTAATGACCCAGACAGGAAAACCTGGGTAGGACCCCAGCTCTCACTTCTCCGTCACTCTGGAATCTCAGCAACGTTCTCTAACCTCTCTGAACACAGGAAATAAATGCTTCTGTGCTAGTAAGAGTCTTTAGTGCAGGTAAGAAAAGGAGACCCGGACTAATTTAGTTGGAAAATAAATAAATGGGAACATAACAGATACTTCATGGGATTCAAAGAAGTTGTGGAAAATTGGGAAGAACAGGGATCAAGAGGTGCCCGGGAGGTAGCTGAGGAGCAGCCAGAAAGTCCAGGGAACACCCAGCCATTGGGTCTTTGGTGTCACAGCACAGCACACCTGTGACAGGAGCACAAGTACCTGCCCTTTGTCCCTCTGCAATCACATTATTCCTGATGTCTGTGTTTGATGGAATGAAGAGAACCACTCCTTTCAAAGCTCCAAAGAGACAATGGCAGGGGCCTCCTAAAAGAACAATGAATTCAGATTCTGGGCAGCTTAGAATGCTAGGACAGCACTGAATGAAGGCCACATTAAGCATCTCCCTGTACCTGGCATAGGGCAGGTGCTCAATAAATGCCACGCTTCTGATCTGAAGACTTGTTCTCGCCTTCCTGACTCTCATTTGTCATATCTCTTGTAGTCTTCTGTCCACTGAAATGGCTATTTCCCATTTTAAAGGCAAGCCAACTGCATACTAAATTGGTTAGAGTTGGGGGTAAACCAAAAGCCCTAGGTTCTAGGTGAGATGTGAAAAGTGGAAAATACATTGAATCAATAAAATCAAAAACTAATGTGTCCAGTATGTGTGGTCATCCTCATGCAGCACAGAGCTTCGAGTTTTGTGTTTGGAGAGCTCATGTATGTTATAATGTTCTGGGTGTGCAAGAGGCGCCAGTTGTTGTTCTTGGCCTTTTACTCCATCACGACCAATGATGGAAGGTGTGAGCTGAGAGCTCTGCTGTGCACAGCTCCTCCTTGCTGCGTCTCAGGCTGAAGTTAGGAACTTCACCCAAGGACCAGAGAAGAGCTGGTGGAATCACACGAGACATCACCCACGCCAAGTCTCCAGCCAGTCAGTCTGGAACAAGGCAGGTTATTTCCACACACTACTCTTCTTGTCTTCCTTTATGGTAGGCCAAGCTCAAAGTCTGTCCTGGTCTTGCCCTTTCTGTCCAAGAGTACAGCATGTGTATCCTGAGGGAAGGATGTTATAAAATCTCCATGCCCAGACTATTCCTTGGACCATGTACTTCCAAATATCTGGGAAGGAACTTGATGCTTCAAGCTCTATCACAACCCAGGCAATGGCTTTGGACCCTCACATGCCTTCTGGCAGGCTCTTTAAAGCCCCGTGTGTGCAGACCTGAGACTTCCTTCTCTGACCCCTACTATCTACCCTACAGTGTTAAGCAATTCCATATTTTGTCACTTGAATGTAGTCAATAATACCACCGTTGTCAAACCTACATATTCATGAAGTTTAAAAACTCATCTAGACATCATTATTGCCTTGCTTGAAAGACAAATTATATCAATGAAAAAGGACTGGTGTCTGTGTTAAAATGTTGAATTATTGGTGAAACTCATTAATAAATGCAGTGCTTTTACAGGGAAGTTCACTTCCTCCCTGTTCCTATCTCAGGCATCATGGCCTCATCGCCAGATGTTGTCTCCACACCTGTCCTCATAACTCCCTGGCTACCAAGGCTCTGAGTCCTGCTGATGTGCTACTGCCGAAAAAGTCCCCACGCTGACTCCTTGTCTGCTCTCTCCAGTTCAGTCTTGCTCTTCAGTGCCATTCCTGGGGTTTACCTATAGCTTTACTTTCCCACAGTGGCGATCCACATAGAAATAGCCAAACTCTAAGTTCATCTAATTTTATTTTCTCTCTCTCTTTATTTATTTGCTCTTAATAACTGCTACTGCTAGTTCACTGGAAGCTGTCATTTTCCTTTGCACAAAGGCCATCCCCCTGGCCCTGGTGGCCGAGGCCTTCACAAAGTTAAATCACATGGTCCTTCTCAACCTGCAAGGAACCAATATCTAGCAAGCAACAATTAATTGGTTGATAGTTATTAAGGAATTTCATCTAAAATCCCCAACGATGCTTCATTTGGAAGGAGAAGTAGAAGGAAGAGAAGGAGAAGAAGAAAGAGAAGGAGAGGAAGAGAAGGAAGAGGAGAAGGAAAAGAAACAGGGAGGGCAGGTGGATTCTTACTAATTCATCTCTTGGCCATAACTTGGTATTGTTTGTTTGTTTATTTGTTTGTTTGTTTGAGACAGGTCTTGAAAAGGTGCTACATTGTCCAAACTGGACTCAGACATGGGAGACTCCTGCCCTGGCCTCCCAGAGTGCTGGGACTGCTATGCACAGTTTCTCGTGGCCACCTCATCGCCCTCAGGGCATTGTACAGGCTTTCCACTGATACCACAGGACTTTTATGGAGATTCTGCCTGGGATTTCCTCAGCACATTCACTCATGATATACACCAAAGACTTTTGTGTTCTTCAAGCACTCAGCTATGCTGTGTCACCAGAAGGCTAGGGACAGGTGACAAGGCTACTTTCTTATGTACTCCCACTAGAATTGATTTAAAATGTGAATGGTGTTTTATTTGCAAATGTAAGTACAGCCAACATTTTTTTTGTATCAATTCAAAATGGAAAGTTTAAAATACATTCTTCTGATATTAGCTGATTCAGGTGAAAACTTTACTAAAAATATATGTATACGGCTAAGTAAAAAATTAAATCTGCAGTCAGCTGTCCATTGTTAATGTTTTCTAGTCTCTCTTTTCTTTTTTCCATTCTACACTTTCCTTAGCAGTATACCATTCTCTTTTTTATATAATTTTATAACTGTTAATAAGAAATAACAATGAGACATTTTCAAAACATATTAGGAGCCATAATAATACCATGCTTATTGTGCTCTTGTTCAGAGCACAAGATGCAGACATAATAATCTAGTCTTTCTTCTTTGCGAGAAAATAACATGGAGAATGCACTGATCTTTAAATATTCAAGTGTACTAATACATTGATATCTGAATATTCAAATTCATTAATAGATTGATTTCTAAATATTTAAATGCACTAATAAAACTGATTTCAGGGCACATATTTTTTGAGGCAGTGACTAGATAAGCATTAGCAGATCTTGTAGAACAGGGAAAAGAAAATGCTCAGTGCATGACAAAATTCTGCTATTAGGCGCTATATGCCTGTCAGAAGCTCTGGTAGTTTGTCCTTCTATTTAGACAATGGCTTGTGTGTCTTCCCTGTGTGTCTCGGGCTCTTCACAAAGGAGTATTAACTACCTGCCTCCAGCTTGTACTAGGAAATTAACATAAGATATTTTCATTTGACCGTGATCATGAGAAGCCCTCTCTAATCGCATTTGGCACATTACCCATCAGATTTATGGAAATTCTCCGTGAACTCTGACCCCAAAATGTAGCAGTCGCAGAAAACTGCGTGCGAGAGGGGGCTGTGGTGCTCACAAGGTGTACCCTTGACCTTGGGACTGGTGGAGACTTTGCCTGGATTGCCTAGTCGCCCTGGAATCCAAAAGGGAATGCACAATAAAAACCTTGTTTCCCAACATACGACATGGGGCTGATTAGCCGGGAGAGAGGTAAAAAGGAATTAATAATCAGAGGAATAAAGACAGCCAGAAACTGCGAGCAGCAGGGAGCCTATTGCCACAGAACTTGAAAATAAAGTAACAATAGAATGGCTAGTCATTTAATTAAATAATAATTTTTCTTCTTTAATGATGCACCCATGTTAGCTGCTGTCTTATCTTTTTTAAACATTTGAACAGTAACTTTCACTCAGTTATCAGAAAGAGAACTGTGAAACTTTTATCAAAGTCACAGCCTGACCATGAAGAATATCTCACAAGTGGAAAAAATAATTCAATTGCTGGGAGCAAGATCCACTAGAACAGGGTGGGGGTCCAGAGCTCCTGGGGAGCTTAGAGCTGAAGTAGTCTGGGGACCTCATCACTTCTCATAGGATGTTAAAGTTACACCCCTCACACCTAGAGGGTGTGAGAGAGGCGCTGGAAAGGAAATGGAAGAGGAGACACTATGGGACAATTGAGAAACTCAACCTCATCAGTGCCATCAGAAAGGTACTAAATAATATCTGTGGTTATCTATCTGCCTCTCTCCTGAAAATCTTCATTGATATGTATAGGTATAGCTATAGATACAGTTATAGATACAGGTAGGGATACAGATGTAGATACAGACACAGACACAGACACAGACACGGACACGGACACGGACACAGACACAGACACAGACACAGATATAGATACAGATACAGATACAGATAAAGGTCCAAGTCCAGGTCCAGGTCCATGTCCTATAGATCTGAAGTCTTTTGAAGTTGATCTGCTAAACCTCTATAGCATTTTGTTAAACAAGCATGACTACTTATTTTTCTTATTGAACGACATTGCATACTTTTACTTTAAACAATTTAAGGCAAAAGACAAGGTCCAAAATTGTTAAACCCAGCTGCACCTTTTTTTCAGAATTTTCTGTAAAATTCTCTGTTGTCAACTTTAACCCACTTACCAGGTCAGGACAGTTAAGGCAAGTGATGGCCATGACTCTGAGTCTTCAGAACACTGACTCCACTAATTCCTAAGCTCAGATAATTTGGGAAGATGTTGATATTGCAAAGAATAATTATTTAAGTGTAGTGTCAGACAAATGTGCCGTGGCATATTTTACAAATGCTGAGCAGTTGAGTTCACTTCTAATTGCCCCATCAATAAATCTAAGATGTATTTTGTTTTTTCGTAGCACATAAATATATGTGTATATAATAGGTCTAAGTAGTTTTTCACTCAGTAATTCTTAACAACATCTTCATATTTCTTTCCACAGCCATAGCAGCCCTGAAAGCTATGCTAACTGCTGCAATCCTGGTCCATTTTCTGTGTAATTACTTATCTAATTAGCTGGAGCCCAGAAGAAGCTGAGCTTGGTGCCACATGCCTAGAATATCAGCACTCTGGGAGGCTGAGGCAGGAGAATCACTATTTCCATCCAAGCCCAGGCAATTTAGTGACTTAGCAAGACCCTATCTCAAGAAGTTTTTTTGTTGTTGTTGTTTTCTGTTTTGTTTTGTATAAAGGGTTGGGAACGTAACTTAGCATAACAATTCTTGAATTAATCCCTAATACCAAGAAAAAAAGTCAACCTGCATTTACTTATGTTATAACATCCCTGTGATGAATAACAATTGTGTCACAAAGCCAGCACTTATATGACATAGCAATTGCAGATATTCAATCAAACAAATGCACTAATTTTCAAAAATGCTCACCTATAGCAATGTCTGAAGCTTAGAAAAATATAAGGGTACACTTGTTGTGCAACTCTGAAGCACCAGGTACCCTTTTTTCCTCTTTGATCTCTTTTTACATCTTTCCTACTGAGTCTTTATACAACTGAAGGAGAGTGCCCTAGTGCTCCAGATCGCAAAGTGATATCAGACACTAGTGGCAACCAAAATAGAAATCTAACTGTAGAGGGCTGGGAAAATTGCTCGGTGGCCTAAGTGCCTACCTAGCAAACTTGAGGTCCTGAGTTGGATTCCTGGTAACAGAAAAAAGAACTGCCTAGAAATCTAAGTGTAGAGGGCTGGACGTGATGGCGCATGCCTGTAATCTCAGCACTTGGAGGACTGAGGCAGGAGGATCAGTGCGAGTTCAAGACCAGCCTGGCCTACAAAAGTGAGCTCAAGGCCAGCCTGAACTGCATAGGGAGATGCTGTCTCAAAAAGACAGACAGACAGACAGACAGACACAGAAAGAAAGAAAGAAAGAAAGAAAGAAAGAAAGAAAGAAAGAAAGAAAGAAAGAAAGAAAGAAAGAAACCCAACTACAGACTGAAAAAAGGGAACCTTTGGATATGAGCTGCTTACCATTCTGAGCTGATTTCTCTCCCCACGCACTAAGACCCCCTCCCCAAAATAGTTTCCACAGTGGCATCTGAAGTGAACTGAACGTTTCCCCCAGGGTAGCATCATCCAGATTCAGTTCCAGAGGCAAGGCAGGCTCCTCCTTACTCAACTGGTGTTGAAATCACCAGTTGGAACTGTAGCTTTTCCTCCTTATCAGCATGCCCACACAGAAGCAGGGGTCTGTCTCTTTGATTTTCCCAAGGAAACATAAAGGGAAATTTTTTTTTTTAATACTTTGTGCTATCCAATTGCTACGTTAACACAGGGGACGCTGTAATAGAGCTGAGCGTGTGTCCTGGGAACACAAGGCTTCTTGCCCAGTATAATTGCATTTGCCAGGACCATTCCATTCAGCATAAACGCAGTGACTAGCGCTCATCTAAAAGATGCCCTACGGCTGAAACTTTCCCCAAGTGGTCAGGAAGCATAGTGAAGAATGCAGTTAGGGAATTTAAAACCCACTCGAACATCATTAATTAGAAATTCCCTGATGAAATTAAACCTTTGTATTTTGGTGGGTTCGTCTCTCAACATTCCGAGTGACTCTACTCTTTTAATTGCTTAACACTCAGAGCCATGTTTGCAAGAACATCTAATTTCTAAGGGAACTTGACACATCAGCGATGTTTTCCCAAACATCTAAGATGCATAGATAAAGAGAATGAAAGATGTGAAGGAATTTCATACCCCAGTGACTCGGACACGCTTGCCTGTGTAGCCTGAGATGTGAGTTCTGAGCAGCAGAGCCTGAGTCATCCCTGGCACCCTTAGCAAGGAAACGGGCACCATCATGGATGACACGGGGCTTAAGAATCTGAAAGCAGAGCACTCTGGGATGTGGCTGGGCCTAGAAAATACTAAGAATTATTTTGGCTATGTATCATTGTAAATCATTGAGCTGAGCCAATGAGATGGTTCAGTGGTCTAAAGCACCTGTGAAGGAAAGTTAAGGCAAGCGCTGCGACTGCTCCTCGATCCCTGGCACCACATGCTGCGCACCCCTACCCCAGGGCGGGCTGAGCCAGTCATAACACAAATAAATGAGGTTTAAGAGAAATGAATAAAAAAGATCTTCAAAAAAAATCATTGAGCTTATAAAAATTCCAGACACCAGCAGTAGATAATAGAGAGTGGACATTCAATACCGCATACCAGAGGCAGCAGAAACCTCATCCATTCAACCAGTGAATCTCAGCATAATTATGCAGGAAATTGGTCCCTACAATTAGCTCTCGGCTCCAAGTACATTTCCCTCAGCATCTCCAGAGTAGCCTGAATTGCTTCACACACCTAAAGGCCTAATGGTATTAACACCACTTGTGGGCTACATGGAGCCTACCATTATTTTATCCATAGCTCCTGCTTATAGAGCAAGAAAGTATGGAAGGAGAAAGGCTAAGTGTTTTATCCATAACAACTCACTAATACCATAGTGCTTGGTGATGAATAGTATTACACTCCCAGCTTGAGAATGAGGAGCCCGAGACCTTGGCAAGCAAATATCACACGGAAGGCACCTGGAAGGTCAAACCTAAGTCCAAAGGCAAAACTGTCCCCGCAACAAATCATGAACAAATGGAAGGCAAGGGCCAAAGCAAAGACAGCGAGTACCGTGTGACACAGCTGGCTCAGAATGAGGCTCATTCCATAATCTGTTCAGAGTTCTTTTCAGTCTTTTTTTTTTTTAATTGAGTCAGCAAGGCTCAGTACAATTACAGTACATTATATACTACTCACTTGGATATGGTTGGTTCGGTACTTCCGAGGAAGTAAAGTTGGATCAGAAAAGGATGCTCAGTGGATGCCCTACTAGAGTGACAGATGATCTCTAACTGACAGATGATCCCTAACACACGCTCAAATTTGAATATATTTAACAAAAACTATTTTTTTTAACAGGATGAAGCTACTTCCTCCAGTGTTTCTACAGGGATACTTAGCTTGGAGATCTCGTATTGGAACTGTTTATGAAGCTTTGGAGAATTTTCAAAACGTAGTTGTGAACTCAGTGCAAACAGTGCCATCATGAAGTGAATCATGAAATTGTCCCGAGCCATGAGCAACGAGTCCCACTCTTTTTTTTTTTTTTTTTTCCTTTAAGGAAAGGTTTATTTAGCTCATAGTTACTGGAGTTTTCAGTTCATATTCAGCTGGCTGCGAGGCAGAGTGGCACATGGGAGAGGGCAAACTTCCACGGTGTGGCTCGCAAGAGCCGAGTTCCAGTCTTAAGTGGAAGAACTTAAGAAAGCCCTTAGTCCTGTGGAGCTCTGGAAGTTTGTATGGTGTTATTTCTTAGAATGTTTCTTTTAAAAAAACATATATATATATATATATATATATATATATATATATATATATATATATATATGTTATTGAGAGCTGGCCAAATACCTTAGTGGATTAAAGAGCCTGCAATAGGCATAGGGGCCAGGGTCTCTAGCCCCTATCCCAGGGCCTGCTGCATTAGCCCCGCCCCCAGGGCACAACAAGATCAAAATTGAGACTGGGCATGGTGGTGTGCCCCTGTAATCCCAGCTCTTGAGAGGCTGCAAATAGGTGGATCACTATTAATCTGATCTAGTAGTGAGACCCTGAACACTCTGTAGGCCCTTCCTTAAAATACAAAGCAAATAAATAAAATACAAAAACTTCTGTATTTGGTATAGGGTCTCCCTACACAGCTCCCACTCCTCCCTATACAGCTCTGACTAGGAATGATCCTCCTGTTTCAGCCTCCCCAGTACTGGGATTACAAGAATATGCCACCATGCCTGGTCTCTGAAGGCCCAGAGTAGAGCAAGGCCTGCACCCCATATGGTATGAGAAATCGAACCAAGATCCTTGCACTTCCCAGGCAGGCACTTAGACCACTGAGCTATCTCCCCAGGCCCCAAGAATGTTTCTTTATGAAGCAAAACCTTGAGTAATCGATTATCATTTCTTTTTTTCTTTTTTTTTTTTACAGAGGAATTTTTTTTAATTTTTTTTATTGTTTAAATTTAACAATGGTAGGGCCCGGCGGGTTGGCTCAGTGGTATAAAGCGCCTGCTTGGGGAAGCTTGGGCGGCTTCAGGGACCACAGTTCGATCCCTGGCACCACATGCTGCGCCAGCCCTGCCCTGGGGGCGGGCTGAGCCGGCCATAAAAATGAGTGAATAAACAAACAAAGGTTCTGAAACAAGAAAAAAAATAATAAAATAATAAAATAAAATTTAAAAAAATAAATAAATTTAACAATGGTAGCCGGGCGTGATGGCTCACGTCTGTAATCCCAGCACTCAGGAGGCTGAGGCAGGAGGATTGGTGCGAGTT
>PVJA010009572.1:0-60271 GCA_004027025.1 Myocastor coypus
AGAGGAGAGGAGAGGAGAGGAGAGGAGAGGAGAGGATTTTTAAAAGGAAGATGAAGAATATACTGATATTTTCTACAGAGCTATCCACAACCTACCTCCCAAATGCAGGCAGAAGAGCCATGAAATCCTGGGTTACATGTTAGCTGCCTACTTTTAGGGGCCAATTTTTGGTTCCTAACAGACATCAAATTTGATGATAAAGGGATAAATAATGATCTGTACACCGTCTGTTCTGTTAACTAGGTAAGGAATTCAACAGATCCAGAATTCAGCCCTGCAGATTTCAGAAATTTGCTCCTTGTGAGTGTGAGGACCTCCACAAGCTTTGAAAAGTCACTGAATGCCTCAGAGATGGCGGATCAGAGGCTGCTTTCAACAAAATGCTACAAATGAGACGTTGAGGCCTAGAGAAGGGCTTTCTCAGGGCCTGAGACTAGGGCGCAAAGCCAGACCTAGTGCTCCTCTGATACCCAGTCAAGCAGGACAGTCACCTGTGGCCTCCCCCACACCCATAGAGGCCAAATCCTTCCCGACGCTCCCCAGGACACTGGCTGTGGCCCCAGGCCTGCTGGTGCCACTCAGTGTGAATTAGAGCTGGGTGGAGGGTTCCCTCTGAGCACGAGTGTCATCCAACTGGTGATCAGGCAGAGAAGCGATAGATTCAGGAGACCACACAGACGCTGGTGTGGCACAAATGGTTCCGTCCTCCCAAGAACACGGAGCAGAGTCATGCTCAGGCTGAGCCCCAGCTGCTGCTGCCAATTCCAACGAGGCCAACATAGTAAGAACCAAATGTGCTGTCAAGGGAACAGGGCTCGGGGCCTGGATGCCTACTTTCTACTTCTGATTCTGCCACCTTCTAGATGCCAGTGCTTAGTACAACATTCATGTTCTCTAAGCCTCAGTTTCCCTATTTTTAAGAGAGAAATAACGAAGGCCAACGAGATGACTCAGCGGCACAGGGCCTGCCTGGCAAGGGTGGGGTCCTGAGTTCAATTCCTGGTACCAAAGCAAACAAACAAACAAACAAAATTAAAAAAGAGAGGAACCATGAGCATGACATTTTTTTTAACAAAATAAATTTGGACTAAATGAAAAAAAGAAAGAAAGAAAATGTGGCAGTGTGTAAACTTGTAGAGTTTAGTTTATACAAGATATGAGGACTTGCAGAGAGGATGAAGAGACATACATACTCCCTGGTCACTAGGAAGTGCTCCCTGGGAGAGAGCGTACAGGCAGCTAAGCCTTGGAGAGGAGGGCGGATTTGCATCTGGGAGAGGTGGTGCATCTCGGGAAAGCATAAAGCAAAGCCCAGAGTCTAAGTGGTGAGTTGGAGATGGTTTCCAGTTGTTCTGGAAGCCCAATGCCTTGGGCTCTGCACTTCTGCTTGACCTGTTTCAGTCTATAACACCATTTTTACACAACAGGTTCTATTTTAATTTCCTGAATTATATCCCTGGGGAGGATAGGAAGTATTTATTGGGATAAATTCTATCATAGAAATGTCATTTCCCCCTTATGCTGAAATTTCTGTTATGCTATATTAATGGTTAAAAGAAGTCTCAGGCTGGTTTCATGTTTTCCACCTGCTGAGCGGATATGGGCTTTCGCTTACTGAGTGGGTATGGGCTTTCGCCTACTGAGCGGGTATGAGCTTTCATGAGGTTAGAGTTCTTTCTCCTCATTCTGTATTTGTTAAGTTGCCTCAGGCAATCGTAACCTCTTCTATGTGTTTCAGAATTTGAGGTCCATCTACACTGTGACCTTGGGCCTTGATGGCAAGCCCATGTAATTTAGTTTAGGATTACTGCGCCCTCTGTATAAATGAATTTCTTAAGTGGGAGAGAGGTTGCTAATAGTTGACTAGATTACCAGACACATGGTAGCCTGCCAGCAAGTACTGAATGGAGAGATAGATAAATGGATGACTGCTAGTTAGATGAGAGAGAGAGGAACAGTGAGTGGATTGACAGCTGCATTAAGTATCTACCCTGTGTGGTCTTTCTTCTTCCATGATCATCCCAGATCCAGCCGAGATCCCTGGTTACAGAAAGCAGGCGTGTCCTCAGCCACTTAGCCCTGGGTGTCCTTGGAGCCTGCCATAGAGAAGGACACTAAGCCACGTGCTACAATTCTGCAATATAGAAAATCTGATAAATACCCATCAAGTACTAAGGCTGCCTGTGGCAGAGACTGTACCATCCTGCACTCCACTGGGGGTATTATGTTTGGAGACTTTGTTTCACTTGAGAAAGAGAGAGTCCATGCCTGTTCCCATCCCGGGAAATGGGACTGGGAGGGAACTGGTGCTTCCATGGTGAGAGAATCAGTAGACGCAAGAGAAGGATCAGGAAACTAGGAGTTGGACTACCTGCTTCAAGACCCAAGTGCAAGCTCATAAATCTCACCTACTCTTTCACTGTATGCTGCTCTCCCCTCTCCGTGCCCAGCTCTGCCAGATGTTGAAGTCATGGTGGTGAATAAGAGGAGTGAGGCACCTGACTTCATGAGCAAAGCTCTGTGATGGAAAAAAAAAAAAAAAAAGGAAAAGAAAATACAAACTACTAAATGAATATAGAAACTATAATACAGTGGTACTTGGGACAAAAAAAGATCAAGATGCTGAGGGGAAATATCTGAAAGATACCTGTTTAAGTGGTGGACTAACGAGGGCCCCCTAAACTTAAGAACCAAGGAGATGCTGGCTTTACAAAACAGTTGGAGCAGAATTTTCTAGAAGAGAGAACAAATTTTCTACTGACATAGAAATGGAGAGCAATCAGGGTATCTGAACTACTAAAAAAAAAGTGGGAGAGAATTGATAGGGAAATTGAGATGAGAAGACGGAAAGCGCAGGAGATCAGGAAGAGCCTGACCAGCCATGGCAAGAACTTTGGCTTTTATTGAAAGCACTTAAGAAGCCACTGGAGGGTTAGCAGCAAAGTAGAAAGTGACCACATCTCTGCTTTAAAGAGTTCGACACAAATCCAGTTACTTGATTTCATCATACCTCCCTGTGCTCACCTGAAAGTAAGGATGAAACTACTGATTCTGTTGGATATCAGGTCTATCACATGTGTTCATCATGCAGCACTTGACAAATACGGGAATATATTATCTACTAACAACACAAAAATGTCTGTATTAGTGAGTGACCCCCAAACCTTGGTTCCTTCTCCAGAATTTCTGTGGGCCAAATAATATAACCATCCATAAAGGATTTTTGAAACCTCCCTCAGTATAAACTGTACACTGTGTTCATTTGTTTGGATAAGTTATATGTCTGGCTTCTTTACTCTGTAGCACCCGCTTAGTTTCTATTTTTAGCCTGGGAAACATCAACCTTGGCTCAAATGTGCTAACTGACTCTGAGAAAGAAAAATGACAGAGAGAATGCGATAGTCAAGAGTCAAGCAATGAGTCTTTGACCAGAGCTCTTTGGATGTAGGTGGAAGCCTGTCTTCTTAGTCATAGGTCTTCTGTTACCTGGGAAGGAATTATGAAGAGTAATACTGACAACGACAGAAATATGAATAACGAATGATTAGTAATATGTGTGGGGGTGCAGTATAGCCTTTTGCTTCTTTTCCCAAAGCGTTTTCCCCACCTATTGTTTTAATTTAGCTCAAATGCACACATAGAAGTAGAGTGAGAGTGTGCGACTTAGGAAGATGGCCACGACGTGCATAGGTGGTTTGCCTCAAGATCACAAACCAGTAGTAGAAGGGATGAAACAAGACTCCAGGGCTCCCAGTACCATGTGAAGACCCGCTAGTGCTTGTGGGAGCTGTGGAAAAGAAGACAAGGATCCTGAACCCCAAATCAAGCACTAAGAACTGCAGTGTTTTGAGACCATAGGAAACGCTTGGTCCCTGTAGGTGAGCCCTTCTGCCCTATCTTGTACGTAGAGCTGCGGAGGACCATGTGACCTTTGCACCATCTGTTCAGACATCTTAGTGATGCTACTGCAATGCTCACTTTCAGCCTCAAGCATAACTGGGGATGGAAGTGAAGAGAAAAGGCATATTAGATGCCAGGGAAAGGTCTAGAAAGATAGCTCAGTGGGCTAAGTGCCTGCTTAGGCAAGTGCAGAGGCCGGGGTTAGCTCCTCGACACCACATGCCGGGCAGGTCCTGCCCCCAGGTGTGCTGAGCTGCCAACCCAATTCGAATGTGTTGGCACATGCCTGTAATCCCAGCGCTGCAGAGTCTGAAAACAGGAAGATCACTACACGAGTCATAACTGTGTAGTGAGAGAGACCCTGCACCAAAAAAAAATAAATTAATAATAATGATAATAATAATAAAATAAAATGTCAAGGAAGACCTTAGTGAGATGCATTGCTGGAGGAGTGATCATACTACACAGAGAACTTTGAAGGTAACAGAGAATTTCTTTGGGTCTGACCTTGAGCCCTGGAGCCTGCTCTACCTTTGCCTTAAGCTGCCCTCAGTCTCCTCTTGAGGATCAGACAAGGTGAATCCCAAAAGTCCTGCCAGCTCCTGTGTGCTCTGAGTGCACCATGAGATCTCTCTGCTATTATGTTTGAATAATTTCTAGCTTGTATCTTAACCCAGACAACAAGTGTGCCAAACATAGAAATTCTGTATCAGTGGAACAAAAAGAACTGCTCTATCATTTTCCTGGTTCACCTCCTTCTCCCATACCTCTACCCCTACTCTACCTCTACCTCTATCTCGACCTCCAATAGCTAAAGTCAGTCTGCACCAGAGAGCTTTCTTTATCTGCCCTGGGACATTATCTCCAATGTTAAAAAGCTTGATAGTCCACAAGGCAGTTGTGTCCTAAAAGCCAGTCATGCAATAGGCATCACTGAATCAGACCTAAGAAGTTCACATAGAGTAGAAGACGCAGAACACAGCACATAGAAAGGACTTAGTAGGCACCTGCTCTTGCGTTATAAATCACCATCTTTGCCATCGTCACCACCACCATCCTCATTATCACAAGCTATAATTCGTAGAAGTGTGTTTTCCTCACCAAACCTCACAGCAACTGAAGAAAGTAGAAACTATTCATTTTCATACCTCAGAGATAATAAACTCCCACACTGGCCTGAGTTCACCCAACTAGTCCTCGACCCATTGTCTTGGCCCCTATAGCCACGCTTAGGGCCTCTAGAGATTCTTGAGGCTTCTGTGTGATTTGGCAGCCCTGCACATTATCTTGCCTGATGTCACTCTGAGGCAACTAGGTTCAGTGAACGAACATGAAATCCTGCCCTAGCAAACTGATGTCAAGTGTAAGCCTTAAGACTTTGCCAGGTGACTGCCCCAGGGCCAAGCTTGAAATGGTTAAAAATATCTTTTGAGCTCATCTGCTGCCTTGGACAGGAGGATCTAAAGAGATAAAGAATGAGAAGATGGTGTGTTGGTAAAGTGCCACTCAGACTCATGACCCACATCCTAGTAATATTATACTTTGGTGTCAGTTTCCAGAGGGAGGCAAGTCGGCTGCAGGGGAGCTAGCTCAGGCTATGGCATCGCAGCCAGAGCTGAAATGCATATACAGGGAGGGAAAATGGAGGGGGTGAGCGCCTCCCTCTGCATCTCGACTTCCTGTACAGTCTATATTCTGAGAGGCTTCCTGGCACCTTAGTAGTGCTGTCTGCTGGATGTCATCGCCTCTGATGTTGTGTCTGTCAACACCCTAATAGGATGGCAGCTGGGATCTATGCGACTTTCAAAAGACACCTTATGATAGGTTTTACCTAAAGATGTTTCAACAGACAACCTCTTAGAAATAACGAAGGTACCTTGTGCATTTCATGGGAAACCTGGGGCCTACAGCTGTAGCTCAGTTCAGCCTCAGCTACAACTCCTTCCTCTCCTTTTCGCCTCCCTGTGCATCCGTGAAACCTCACTTGTCACAGCAGTTCAGTACTGGGTTTAGTTCCATTGACACAATGCCCATGTTGACAGCAAAGGTGGAAAGATAAAGGCTCTTTCTTTCAAGAATGGTCACACTAGAAGAACCTGAGGTATTTACTCCTCCCTCTTAACCCATGAGTAAAATCACTGCACATGCGTTTCAAGTCACAGATACTAAAGAAGTAAAATCTTAAGGAGTTATTATTAATCCACCAGTTGCCAACATGATAGCACTTGAAGGAAGCCTGAGAAAGACTGTAGACAGGCCTCAGACTCTTTGAGACATAGTCCTCTCTGTCCATTGACCAAACAGATGGGAAACTGACAACCAGGAGAGGGACAAAATCAAGATCACAAAAATCAGGGATAGTTCCAGACTCTAAAGCCAACATGATTTCTCCAAAATACTTCCTGATGTTCCAAGCTATCTTTTGGAGTTTGTTGCTGGAAACACCCTCCCTGGTCAAGATGGGCCAGTATCTACTGGGAATGGCCAAGCATCCATGTCTACTTGAAGGGCTCGTTTACCTGGCTGCTGTCACCTACAGGGGTGTCAGTGACGATCTTTATCAGTCACTAGCCTCCATCCCCAAAAGCACGAGTGTCTTTTGTCCAAGATGGACTATCCCAAGAGTCATGGCTATGCGTCCCAACTTTACCCGTGCCGTTGACTTTCTTGTGAGTATTAACAAGGACTTAGATAAAGTCCAGTATCATATGAGTGGGAAGGCTTCCTTCCTCATCTTTTTACTCAAACAGTAACACATGGTATATATTAATCCAGTCGTCTTACTTGGTTCATCATGTGCATAGGTTCTTAAGAAGAGAAATTAACATCGGGAGAGACAACACAACATTTGCGTACACCATTTGCAATATTTCTCAGTGGAAATACTGGTTGTCATGACCAGTTTGTGCTGGTAGTTGGCATGATCTGTTGATCTCCATCTCAGTCACGTCCTCACAGCAGATGCATTCAAAGTCACAGGTCTTAGAGTAAGCAAATCTAGAGTGTTTAATCTATTATTAATCAGCCAGTTGCCAAAATGATAGCGCTGTAGGAGGGCATGAGGTAGACATCAATATTTACGGCCTCGTTAGTGAGCGCCTGGCTTTCTCTCTCTCCCCCTCTCCTTCCTCCCTTATGATAAGAACAGCAATATGAGGGCTGTTATGTTTCATGTCGTTGTACAACGCACGAATGTTAGGTTTTGCAGTGAGATGACTCCAAAGTGCCGCTGCCTGTTTGTTTGAGAATATTGCCTGTCGGGCTGTGGTAACCTCTGTCAGCTTAAGCAAAGCCAGCCTGCAATGGTGGTGCAGTGGCAGAGCTCAGGGAACAGAAAGGATCCAAGGGAGCATGCTCATAAATAATTAAATGTTCTGGTGGGGCAGCTGAGGCTGAGAGAAGGGAAGATCTGCCTTGTGATTATATATTCATCACTCAACAAACCATGCCACCTGTGTGGTTGCCAGTACATGAGGGGACACTGACATAAGTCATCGCAGGAATAACTTATCTTGACGGACCATCTCCTAAGACCCAGGTCACATGGTGTCCTTCTGAGCATCTCCTGCAGATACTTTCCAATAGCCACCATTCACCTTGGAATAGCGTGGGCCCCTTGGATGTACAAGGCTCTGTGCGAACTTGTCCAGGCCTTGCCTCATTTCATGCTGCCCTCAATCCCCACGCTCCAGCCTCAGCAGCTTTCATTGTTATTGTCCCCAAAACATTCATCGGACCTACTGTCCTTGAAGTGTTTGAGTCCCCGCTGGCTACAATGCTCTTCTCTCTGTCACCTCTGGCTCCTGACGCATAGTTCTCGTCTCCATACAAACTTCACTTTTTCAGAGATCCCTTTCCAGGGAGTCACCCTGATCCCAAATCTTCATCACTGTCTTCTAACTACCCTCTTTGATTTGTCTTTCCATGCAGAGACATGCTTAACATTTGGATGTCATGGGAGACAAGTTTGGGGTGGGCAAGAGGGTGCGGATCTGTAGCATTTGTCAATTTGTGTGGTGTATATAATCGCACTATAGCTGGTTCAGTGACTTAAGCCTGGGATGGCAAAGCGCTTGGAGCTTTCCATGACGCAAGCAGCCTGCCGCAGCACGTGTGCCACAGGGTCACCACCCCTGACAACCTACCCACATGCTGCTGCTGAGTACACTGGGGACAGATACCCTCACCTATCTGTGAGCCCAGCACACTTCTCTGACTCTCTGAAATTGTCACATGTCTTTGTTTATGTACAATTCCTTTCTCCTGCTACATAACATAAACTGCAAAACTAGAGGAACTCTTTCTGTCTTGTTATGGTGGTGTTCCTAACATCTAGAACAGTTCCAGGAGTATGGTGAGCATTTAATAAATAACCACTGAGTGGATTATACATAAGTGAAACTGATAGGTCACTGTTATTACTGTCTTCACTTGCCAAAGAAAGAAAGGGACATGAAGAAAGGGATTAAGTAATTACTCACGGTTTGCAGTCAGTGTATGGAATTATTGGGGTTCAGAGCCAAGCAGATTGTCTCCATACTCTCTGCTATGGATCTCAAGCTGCTGCATGAAATTGACAAGGTCCTTGCTCTTAAAGATCTCACAGTCTAGAAAAGAAAAAGATGCCTAAGTGAGTAGGGAAAACGTGGCTGAGCTGAGCTGAGCGTGGTGGCACACGCCCGCAGTCCTTATAACCTGGGAGGCTATGGCAGGATTGTGAGTCCCGGTGCATAGTGTACAGGAAAGGATGAGAGAGGCTGCTGTGGGTGTGGCATTGGTGCCCTGACAAAGGGGACCTTTGATGGAGCTTGGGAGAATTTCATCGGAGTCCTTTTCCACTCTGGTGAGCTACTCTCTGCCTGGGCAGTTGACATTACGAAATCTCTATAGGACTGGGAATAGGAATTGGGCTCTGCTCAAATGTAAAGGAAAGCACAGAAGCATTCCCCCGAGCTTGCTGGCAGTCAGCTAGATGCTTCAGGGCCCAGAAGTCAGATGATCCATACTTGAGGCCACTTCTACGCTGGGGCTTAGCTTCTCCTCGGTGCTGCTTAGAGTGAGGTTGAATTTCTCATGTATTTCTCTTTCACTTCTTTGTCTCTTGAATTACAATTTGAGCTGGACCCTCACCTAGAAAGGCAGGAGTGCTGGCCGCATTCATCCAAGCTCTCTAATTTTGTTTCAGCCAGACTTGAGCCACAGCAGAGCCATCAGTGACACAGCCTAAGTCTTGGTGCTGCCTGCTTCTGCTTCCACCATTCGTGACCCCGAAGCCATCACTGGGTGCTCGGGCCAGCTGTTTTATCACGTGATCTTCTCATATTCTCAGCTGGGCTTCAGCTGCAGGATGTGCATTCACTCATCCGCTCATCATCCACTCACCTGTTCAACAAATGCTGCATGTCTTCCCCATGGCAGGCAGTGTGGAAGGCTCTGGGAATAATGCAATAAACAAAAGCAGATGCGGCCTTGGTTCTCACGCACCATCTATTCTAGAGGGGCATATTCTAGTGCAAGCTAACAGCTGTTCATCAAATAAGCACGTGAGCAAACAGATATCTCCAACTACGATAGAGTCTCCCAGGGAGGAAGTGTTGTCAGTCTCTAACACAGGCCTTGACATAAGCAGGAGCAACCAGAAATACTTCCCAAGCATAGTCCTATTGAAATCGAAGTCTGACAGAGGACCAAGAATTATACTGTAAAATAGAAGAAAAATCATTTCCACCAATTAGAATAATCGCATTTGGGGGGTATTAAGAATCATAGCTTCTCCCATCTTCTTTCTTCAAAGAAGGCTGATTTGGATGGGCACAGAGACCAGCGGCAGGCAGTGGTGTGAGAGAAAGCTGGAGAGGCACTGAGACATTGGCGTGGAACAGCAGACAGCAGTACTGGCCTCTCTGCCTAGATACCCGAAGACAGCCATGTCCGTGTTCTCCGGAAGTCTTCCCTCTGGTTCATCCTTTACGCCCTCTCTCGAGGTCCTCTTTCTCAAATACAGTGTTTGTGTGTGTGTGTGTGTGTGTGTGTGTGTGTGTGTGTGTGTGTGTATGGTATTCCCTCTCTTAAGGTCCTCTTTCTCAAATCCAGTGTGTGTGTGTGTGTGTGTGTGTGTGTGTGTGTGTGTGTGTGTGGTATTCCCTCTCTCAAGGTCCTCTTTCTCAAATACAGTGTGTGTGTGTGTGTGTGCGTGCGTGTGTGTGTGTGTGGAGCGTGCTGGTGTCTTTCATCACTATTGGCATCCTCCACTGAAACCAGCCACCACAATTCCACTCTCTCAGTGTGAAGCCTCCATTTCCTGGCATCCACGATGCCTCTAATCCAGCATCAGCTGGACTTTGAGCTGTCGCTCGTCACTGCTTGGAAGTCACATGGCATAATGTAATCATGCAGGGAAAGCAGTAGCTGTGGAGTGAAACAGCTGACTTAATCTTGTTTCTCTCACTTTCTACCTTTGTGACCTAGGACAGAGGATGTAATCTGGCTGAGCCTGCAATTTTGCACCTTTGCAAACAGAATCATGCCATAACTTCTCAACTCAAATAGTTCTATCAAGTCTTGAAAATAATAGATGGCCCACCCACATTGAATAAGGATTAAATAATCTATTAGACTATATTTACTACTCATGGTCTCATTTCCTTAGTAGTGCTTTTCAGATCATTCAGCCATGGATTTCCTGCTGTGTATCCACAGTGTGTAATTTTTGATCATTAAATCAACATCCTCCTGACTTTTCACCGTCTCTACCCTAATGCTGGCTTCACCACCAACTTTCTAGGATAAATCTTTTATCTAAATTTCCAGATGAGATTATCAGATATTTATATTGACATTAAATTATTTTTAACAAGTCATCTTCCATTGCATGTGTGTGTGTGTGTGTGTGTGTGTGTGTGTGTGTGTAACAATCAGCTTCTGCATGCAGAGCATACTTTTAATTTACTTAAATGCCTTCATACTAAGTAAGCAATTCAATGCATAAAACATTGGTTGTCGTAGACATTCCTTAAGTGACTGAAAGATGAATTAATACAAAAGCCAGTTAATGTCAATTTTTATTGTGCTTAAGAAATAAGATAAGCAGAGACAGAGTGGAAAGAAAAGTTCTATCCTTCTGTTTGAGCTCGTTCATTTATTTATAAGCTGGGACCATGTTGCCTGCCATCTGTGTGGACTCCTGAGTACATTAACATGCTTAATGTGAGGTTTATCGAATACCTTGTACTGCCTTGGGGTAAAGAGAGCATAGAAATTGTAGAGTAGCGTATGTGATCCCAGAAGGAAGAAAAAGAGAAGCAACATCGCATCTATGTTGAGAGGTGCATCAGATTTGGATAATGTGGAAATGCCCAAAGCACTTCGTACATTTCTTTAAATATGAATTAGTTTGTACTTTCCAAGCCTGGTGGATACCTTTCATTTTAATTAAGTATATTTTGCAGACCCTTGATGGAAGGAACTAGGTGAAGTTGTTTTCATACATGCCTTGCAGAATCTGTAGCATTAGGTATAAATTTATCTTACAGGATTTCAGCAGCGGCTTCTGAGGCTTAAGTCTGCCACCCAGCCACTTGCCAGGGATTCAAGTACTGGTGTGCTGTTGTTCATTTCTGTAATTTCATGCTTTTATTTCTGGTATCATAAAAATAGCGTGACCATTTTGTACATAGGTACTGCAGGGATTCAGGGTCCTTTCTTGTGCCTGCAATTATGCAGTGGCATTGTAAGTTCCTCCTGTAATGAGCTATTGAAAATGAAGAAGTGTAATTTAATGGAAAAATTTTGCCTAGTGAAATAATTCTGGATGGAGGCTAACACGATGTTCTATGTGGAAAAAAGAGGCGATATAACAGCAAGAAAACTGAAGCTTCATAAAATCTAAGTAATTTAGACATGCTGAATCAGAGTATGCATGATCACACGATACCACATACACCTACAAGGAAAGGCCACCAAAGTCCTGGAAGTGTCATTGATGAACTAAAGTAATCAGTTTCAACAAACTATTGATATAGGTGTGGTGTATAGTATGTGAAGTCACAAATGGCGTTTGGGCATCAGTAAATGCCATAGTTCCTAACAATAAACTATTCCTAGTAATTCCAATGTGTTATCTTTGTCCGTGTTTGCTTTTGTATTGTAGAGTGCTAAGTATTGAAACCATGGCCTCCAATAAGCTAAGGAAGAGCTCTATATCTGAGCTATATTCCTGGAACTTTTTACATTTTATTTTGAAACTAAATCTTAATTCTTACTTAGTGTCCCAGGCTGGCCTCAGTCTTACAAGTTCCTTGTGTATGGCTTGGGTTGGTCTTATAATTCTGCTTGTTTTACTTGCAAATTTTCTTTGGTTTTATCACTCTAATGTAGGTACAAATATAGAGTTGATCTCTGGTAGAATGATTTTGAATTTTAAATGTATCAGTCCAGTAAAAATAATTTGTCAAAACTGTGGGTCTAGAAGATTGTAGTACTCTTCAAAAGGGATCATTAAGTACGCAAATTTGAGCAAACGTTATTAGTAGGTGACAGTAAAGGCCACTGAAGAACTGTTGCATGATAGGTAAGCTTTAGTCAATAAAGTTCATAAAACATAATAGTATGAATTAAAGTATGGAGAATGGTAAATATAAAAACAAGAGCATGTCAGATAAGAATAAAATATTGGCATTGTAGAGAGGCTTTTAGGATTAAAAAAAATTTCAAAAAAAAAAAATCAATGCTGAAAAAGACCTGTACAATACTAAAGGTGTTGTTGATTATCTTTTAAAAGAAACAACCTCAGCAAACTCTCAAGATGTGTGTGTATGGTACGGATAGGAGGGTGATATGTTTGTATGTGTGTTTTCTTCAAAGATAGCAGAGCTACTTTCTAGGGTATTATTCCTCTAATATCACAGTGATAGCCTCTTTGGCAATGATACTAATTTTAAGGAACTTTACACTCATAGTTTCTAGAACCTTTGTGAAATAATCATGTCATTATTTCACCTCTGGAAAATTGTTACCTAAACCAAGTTATTATATAAGCAGCAACTTGTGTTTGCAAGTTTCTCAACTTTGTTTTTGGCTTCCCATGTCTATAAATGTTTGTTCCTATTTAGGCTGCACATAGTACTTATTAAAAGCAAACCATTTGGTGTGTGTGTGTGTGTGTGTGTGTGTGTGTGTGTGTGTGTGTGTGTGTTTCTTACCTTTTCAAAGTTGAAATGACTGCTTGAGAGTGTGAAAAGGTCTAAGTGTTGCCTCTTGGAATGAGGTATTGTGCTAATTGCTAGCACGACAAATGTGGTTTGCTATTTCATCAGTTTTACCCAATGTCAAAATATTTAGTTCCAGCTTGTCCCAGTCCTAGTTATTCAAGAATCACTGAAAAGAAACATATAACTTTAAATTATTCTTTTCTTAAGAAAAGAATGATGATGAGTTTAGTTTCTAAATGTTGTAATTTTGAAGACCAATGATATTTACTAAATAAATGGCCAACAGCCAACATGTGTTGATCATTAATTTCTTGTCCAGCCTATGGTAGGCAAAGTAGCCCATGGATTGCCATGCAATCGCCATGACCAAAATACACCACCTAAATAAACTAGGTTAGGCTCTCTTTCATAGGATCTCATAATAAATTCATTGCAGTAGGTTACAGGCCCATACATGTCCCATCACTATTTATCTTGTATGTGCTGTTTGTACTGCACTGCCCTCTGAAAGGATAGCAGAGGAGCCTGTTTCCTTCATAGAGCTCCTAGAGTCTAACTTAGGCCCAGCACAGGGAATGTACTGGAATGAAGTAAAGAACAGTGCATTTAGGAGTGGATGGCAGCCAGAGAAGCCTAGTGTCACTGAGGAATGAAGGACAGCATGCAGTGGGCCCAGAATCGCGTAAGCGAGTGCACACACAGAAGGGATCCCACTCAGAGCCCAAAGTTGCCTGCATTACTGAGCACAAACTAAGGAAGTAGAAAACTTTGTGGTTTCAATGTAAAAACAAAAGCTCAACCCAGATTTTCATACCAGACACAAAATGTGGTGGGAAAACAACTTTAACTACACAAACAAGAAAAAGAAACAGGCTTGACTGTGTGAGAAAGAGAAGGAAATTACTAGTTTTAAAAGTCACAGACGTCTAGGGCTTTACATTTTTGCCCACATGAGCTTTTCGCACCCACAGAAACTGCAGTTGTATTATAAACGTGTTCAGCATTTACACTGGGAGCGATCCGGCACTATGGCATGGGGGCGGATGAGAGATGAATTCAGTAGCTGACTGTCTGGCAGGAGAGGCCACCCCCCTTAAACTGGACAGGCCATCTGCTGCTGTCCCACAGAACACACTGACGGTGGTAAAGGTTGGACAGTGAGCCTGAAGCTGGCAGAGGACTCCGAGTTCCCTGAAATCCCCACCGGTTGCAGACTGCATGCACTCATTCTCCTACTTTCCTTGCCTCCTGCTCCAGTGAGCAGAGCCTGAATCGGGTCAGCAGATCTGAGCTGGGGTCCCGCTGCACCATGCTGCCTCGCCATGAGTCTGGGTGGGGCCCTTCCCCTCCCCAGCCTCAGCTGCCTGTCAGCAAAACAGAGAAAAAAAAAATTTTATGTTTTTTGTCACTGGTTGTTAGAACATATATATTTTAAGTTTGTTCCATAATATATATATAAATTATAAACCCAAGTGTTTATAATAAACCAAAAATAATAAACCAAAACTCAATATTTCCTTCTTTCATCCCTTTCCATCATAGATTTTGACTTTTGTGGGGAATTATTTTAGACTCTAGTAGCTATCTAATGTTTTAACTTCATATCTTTTCCACCTTCTGTATTCATAGAGAGAATTGCTATAACAAATGCCTTAGTCTGGGTGGCTTAAAAGACACATTCTTTGCAAGTCTGTAAACTGGAATTTCCAAGATCGAGGTGGTGCTGATTTGTTTTCTGTTTGGTTTGGTTTTTCTTTTCCTTTTTGTTTTTTTTTTAAAGTTTTTTAGGTAGTCACTTCCTGTGTCCTTCCATGGTGGTGGAGGAGAAGCAGAGAGAGAGAGAGACAGACAGACAGACAGACAGACACAGAGAGAGAGAGAGAGAGAGAGAGAGAGAGAGAGAGAGAAAACTACCTAATGAGTATCTATTTCTTATCATAAGGAAAATAATCCTAAAAAGAAGCAAGCATCCCTGTGAAGTCATCCAACTTCTGTACCTCCCTCCGTCCTGCTCCCTAATATGATCCCTTGGCAGGTTAGGTTTGCAATATGTAGATGCAGAAGAGGAAAGACACGAATGTGTATCCAGCAGGAATGTCCTTCACTGATTTTTCCCAACCTGCTACTTTGGTTGCCTTCTCATCGTGATAGATGCGCTCTGAGCCCACCGGTCCCCCGCCCCATGCACCCCTGTGCACAGGGCCGCCATTTTCCCAATGTTGCATTTTTTCTAAAACAATATCAGCGTTCACATTATTATGACTAAATAGTGTGGCCAATAAGCCATATCGTATCCTCTGGAAATGCTTATTTTTTGTGTGTATTTTATTTTTATTTTTATGTTGGCTTTGCTTACTTATGCTGCTATCATTGAGTCAGACCCAAACTTTCTGAGAAAACCACAGAGCTCTTCTCAGATTTGAAGGCCCTGGATAATCACCTGCTTTTGCTGCTCTCCCTGGAGGCCTCCCTCTTAGCAGCCCTGCTCTGTGCTTCAGCCCGCCCTTCTGTCCCTGGGCCTGGCCCTGTCCACGAGTGCCTTGTGAAAGCCACCTTCTTCTGCTCCCTCGTGTCCTAGGCTTGGCTCTTCTTCCTTCTTGGCTGATGCTCATACCCGTGGAATGTGTCTTCCCAGAGACTCATGCAACGATAGATGAGGAAGCAAACCGAGATCTTGCATCAGTGGGATGGCTTCTGTTCCCCCTCAACCTTTCTCTGCAGGCTGATAGGTTTTCTCTGTGACCCCTCTTCCTGGTTCTTCTTTGCAGAAATTTCAGGTTCCATTCCTTTCGCTCCATTTTCTACTTTCCAAATGTTTTACTTCTTTCATCTGCTCCTGCCTGTTCTCAGTTCTGCTTCATGCAGTTACACATATTTTGTTTGCTGTAATTTTTACAGGATAAGGAGATAACAAAGACGACTATGCATATTCAGTATAATATACATGAGACGCGCAAACTGCTTTGAAACCACATTTTTAAGTATTTTTCTTGTAGTTTCTGAGTCACAGAGAGATTAAAAAGATACTTCAAAGAGTTTTCATATGCTGTACCCAGGTTTTCTCCTATAGTTTAAGTCTAATATGTTGTGATATGTTTGTCCCAGTCAATGAGCTAATACATGGATACTAACGTATACTAAATATTTGTGTAATTCATTGGAAAGTAATCATTCTTCTCAGCCTACATTTAAGGAGCAGAGGCCTAAGTTTGGTCTATCTAAGGGCAAAATAGGTACATAAAGTATTTTCAATTATTCTATTTAAGAGATTTATCTTCTCTGATTTTTTTAATACTAGAGAGAAACTCAGGGCCTTCACATACAAAAAACATCCCCTGCCATTTTTAGATTTTTATTTGAAACAAGGACTCTGTAACGCACCAAACTGCCCAGGCATGGCTCAAACTTCTTCTTCTTCTTTTTTTTTTTTTATTGTTTAAATTTAACACGGGTTATATTACATATTTTCATCATCAGATCAGTTTAGATTAATACATATAGGTATATAAGATTGATCAAACAATTAAACATTAACCCTTCTAAATCAACATTATCATCTTTTTTTTCTTTTCCCCTTTCTTTTCTTTGAAAGTTGACATATTGCATAATGTCCTCACAGTCGTTCTACAGATGGTTCAAACTTCTGACCTTCCTACCTCGGCGTCTCGGAGTTCTGGGATTACACGCATACGGCACTGCATCTGTATCACCGCAGCTGTATGGACACTTATTTTATATTCTAGGTCATAATCCAATAATGCTTCTTTTATTTAGTTGCTCACAATGAGAGATGGTTCTAAACAGTAAACTTCTATAAAAATGCCATCTAGATCGTATAAATATATCCTCTATTTTAAATCTATTTTTCATGTCCCTTGCTATACAAAACAGCGCTAAATGCATGAGGCTGAGGCATTACACAATTGTTTCACTAACTGACTGCTTTTAAATATTTATTAAATGTTTGCCAAGTGTCCAATATCATGTTCAATAAGAGGTCACAGATGTACAAGGCTCCCACAGGGAGCCGTGATCTTGTTAGGAAAATAAACACAGAATAGGGAAGCACTATTACAAGTGCTAAGCTGTGTCATTTTCACAGTTTGCAAATGAGAGATTTCGATGACCTGAGTCACTAACGTGGATACATTTATCATAGCTGACAACTTGGTGGGGGAAAAAAACCTACAAATGATTCAGATAGAAAGAGGTGGATGGCTGGAGGATGTGTTTTAAGCACACAGGGCACAACAAATGTGCATCCCTCCCATGTGGCCAGCTCAAAAAGTGTCAAGTGAAGGACATTTTAGCATCTGCTTTGCTTTAAACAATGTTCTAAAGGCTGCTTCTTTGTTTTGGTTTTGGTTTGGTGCACCTAACCACACACACATTGCAAAGTTTGACACAATATTTTACTTGCCTGTGATGGTGTCCAACTAGAAATTCTGCTTTACCACTGTTATAGGCTCAGTGGTGCCTATACCAGCCTACAAGCAAGACAGTTTTGACAGGAATTTTCTATAGCTGCAGCTGTCAGTCAAGGAAGTTAGAAGCCACAGGTTTGCAGTCAATTGTCCAAGTTGAAATGGGATACGTGAGTCTAGAATCCTGGCCTCCTCATGCTAAATCTAGGGCTCTCTTTATTAGCTTGGAACTCTCTATTTTGGCTCTGGGAAAACTAGGGTCATGGAGGGACAAGAGACATAAGCCTTCTGCCTTCCCCAGTGTGATTCGCTGGCCTCTTGGGTCCCTGGTCTCCCTACTCAGTGAAGTTTGTGTCACGACTTCATGGACTAGAAGAGATTGCAGCTGTCAGTCCTCCATTTTCTAAAGGGAAATGTTTTCTGCACCACTGCTTTTTGCTGTTTAAAAGTTTGTTTAATGAAAACCAGAGAGCAGGTGTTGCTGCCGCTCAAGTGTCGTTGAGGCTAGTGAAGGCCTAAGATGGAGTCAGAGCCTCTCTATATTTGACCTAGTGCCCACCCTGAGCTTGCCTGGAAGCCCCTCCACCCACACAGGCACCCACACACTTGGCTGTCTGCACCTGGTCTGCTAGAAAGCAAATCCCACCAAGAAATCTTCTTCAAGGTCCTTTCAAGGATTCACTCACAGAAGAGTGATGGTTCCGCAAACCCAGTTAAGCGGAGACCGAAACCCTGTTGTGAAGCGAAACTGGAGCCAGAATTTACTTCCACCCATTTCCTCTCTGTTTCAGCATTTAGGACACGTGGGTACCACCTTTGCAAACTAGTGCAAAGTTATGGATACTTCTGCAAGCGTCTGCACCTCTTTTTCCCATTTGCAAGACCCTGTCCCTCTGCTAGGTTTGTGGGTGATGGAGGGATCACTGAGTCTTTTGCAAGAATTCAGACTGTTGTTAGACTGCTCTACTTCAGATTCTAGTTCTCCCATTCCACATGCATGTGGCCACGGGAGAGTTACCTACAGGCTGCAGAGATAAAAACGTGTTTCAGTCCCTAAGTATTTATGAAATAATGCATGGTACATAATGCATAGAAGTGTCCTTAAAATGTTAACACTATCACTATATGTCACTGCGAAAATTTTACTATTTCTAAGTATCAAAAAAAAGTCAAGATGGATGACAAGACCACTCCTGCCTTCAAACAGATTAAAGTCTACAAGCCGGTATTGAAAATGGTATGAAAAATAACTAACTATATGCTGTGTTTGTGGCATGTATGCATATCCATACATACATACATGATGTTCATGTACATATATAACATATATATTATATATATTATATATAATGACGATGTATAAACACACTCAGACACACACAGCACTAGTTACTAAGTCTTAGCAAGGTGGTACAGTGAAACAACTTAGCAGAAGGAGGAATCAGGAACAGGAACTATAGGGCTGGCCCAATAGCTCAACAGATTAAAGCATCTGCAAGCAGGCACAGGAGCCGGCAGATACCCGGGCCTGCTGTGCTGGCCCTTCCCTAAGTGCACCCAGAGGACAATTGAGACTGGGTGTGGTGGTGCACACCTGTAATCCCAGCTCTTGGGAGGCTGTAAATAGGCTGATCACTAAGAATCTGATCTAGTAGTGAAACCCTAAACGTCCTGTAGAGCTTTCCCTAAAATACAAAACAAACAAACAAGCAAACAAACAAAAGGAACAGGAATTATAGCCTACTGGAACTGGCACTATTTAATGTGCTGCAGAAGGTTCCAGAGAAAAGAGATCTCATTGGTTAGGTTACATTATGGGTTAAGGGCAGACCTTTGCGAGAAAAGAGAGAAACAGAAGCAAAGAGAACAGCATGAAATTAAAATGTATGTTGATAGCACGACAGAGTCCCTTTTCAGTGGTGAACGAAGAACAAGAGTGGTAAAGCCAGAAAGCCAGCTCCACTGAGCACGCGGTCAGCATGGCATGCCAAGCCGCAGAGCCAGGGCAGAGCTGGGCTCCTCACGTAGTCTCTCACAGAGCTGGGTGGGGTGATCTCTTGGCCTTACCAGCCTTCCTTCACTGCCTTCAGACCTATCTCTCTCTCTCTCTCTTCCTTTCTTTTAGTCAATACTTACTATACTCTTAAGGATATCGTATCCTGAAAGTCTACAAACTTGTCTAGCTATCATATGGTGCATTCATGGAACCAAATGAAGGTCACAGCACATGACCTTTGGGAGGAAGAAGAATCAGTGCTGTGAGCTCACATACACTTAACATATGACCACTGCAATGGGGCTGTTGATTTTAAGTAATTGCCTTCCATGTGGGATGATTTGAGGTTCATTGCCAATTCTAATTTGACTCTGTCATCTCAGCTCAATTATTTTGTCTAGAAAAAAATAGTACACTGGAAGTCTAGTGGGCTAGACACTTTAGAAAGTATGAAAGACATTTAAGTCCCAGTAATTCCCCTGCAGACCATAATCTTGCCAGTTATGGATAATATTCATGAAATTACGTGAGACTACTACAAGCCAGCCAATCAGCTTACCACCAAATGAAGAAAGACTAACTGAATCTAGTACGCAGGGCTATACATTAGATACTCAAGAAGGGTTCAAGAGGTGATGGTTAGAGGTCTGGAGACAGTAGCACTTTGGGATAAGTGAAGATGAGGGAAAGATAATAGCATGCCTGGGGAGCAGCATGAGACGCATGGATGGACCAGGGTGGAAAGGAGGAGGCCACGAGCTGCCTAGCAAAGGCACAGGGAGACAGAGCTGACTCGCCAAGACAGAGACCGACTGTCTTAGAGCCTCGCATATCGAGGTCACCAGTGCACTCCGTCTTATTATGTTTGGTAACAAAAGTATGTAGATCATAGATCTAGATTTTCAATCAGAAGCAAGTTACATTTCTTAATCTAGAATTTCTTTGGTAAAGAAATATCACTCCCAGGTTTGTTTGTTTTTTTGTTTTTTTGCTTTTTGTTGTTGTTGTTTTGTTTTCACCCTGGGAGGTCTAAGGAGTTACATAGAATTTCCAACTACTTTACCCAAAGGGCTCTATTTATAGGAGATGGTAGTCTCCAGGCACAGAGAGAAAACTGAGCACCAGGAGGCAAAGTGTCTGTTTGTTCCTGGCAGGCTGGGGACAGAAGGAAAACCAGGAAAGGAAGCAGAGATGTGTCTACCACCTTGGAACCTTGCTGTTAAAATTTTATTTCAGAGTTTTCCTATGTCTGTCAGCCTAGGAGTTTGGATCTAGGTGAACTTTTCGCAAGGTTTACTAAGCTAACAGATCTGAAGGGTGAAGCTTTCAGTTATATATCAAGCTTAACTATAGCCCCAATTGTCGGAGTGGTATTATGCCCTGGTGCCCCACCGGGAGCAAACTCACCTTAGCCTTCAGGGACTTCTCTGTCTCAGAAGAAACATGGAGACCTAAGATAATTGCATGCTTTGAGACCAAGCTGACTTTTCTAATTCAGTTAATTCTGCCTCCACAAGAAGCTTACAAGCAGAGGAACACACACCGCAGAATTAGGGTCAAGAGTACATCCATCCCTCAGCTAGGTGCTCAGAATGACGAGAGGCTGCTAGCACCGCGGAGCTCAGCTGGGTGCCACGTTCTGTATTAAACACTCTGCATGCTTTTGTTCCTTCATCCCCATGAGAAAAAAGAGATGCTATTAGCTCTACTGTACAGGCAAGAAACCTGAAGCTCCAAGAGTTGGAGATCTTGCCTGTGGTACCACAGGTACCAAGTGACAGCCTTCAGAGTGGGACCAAGCCCGTCTGAGGCTATAGCTCATCTTCTCACTTCTTAACTTCTTTTTCCAGGAAAGTAGACTGAAGCCCATGTGTGTCACAATGCTTTCAGACTGCAGATGAGTGTGTATATCCTCACGTGCTCTTGTGGAAACCCCTGTGCAAAAGAGGAAAGATCTTTCATCCCTGCCCTTTTACTAGGGTGTGAAGGGCGTTGCATTTGCTCTTGTGTGTGTGAACTTCGTGCCTTCTGGGTACTCACTCAAGGGAAAGGCAAGATTCAAATCGCAGTTTTCAAACAGTATGAGGGAGAAAAGTGGAAACACCTGTCCAAACGTCCTAAACTCATGATTTGCCAAGAAGACAGAGAGCAAGTCCTAGCCCTCAGGAAGGTCAGCTGGAAACAGCTCTGCTCCACGATGCTTGTTTCACGAAAGTTACTTAGAAGATTAGAGCTCCTCACTGAAGGAGACTTTAGAGTCCCAGTTCAGGTTGTAATAAATGATGCCGTAAAGAATTTTGAATTCATGACTTCTTTTACAAATGTCCATTGTAAATCTATGACATGGCAAGTCTTAGATGAGGCAGCATGTCCAAGTCTCTAGAAAGGGTCAGAAGAAAACTGAGACAACGCTGGCCTCTCTTTCTTACTAAGTTAACCATGTCCTCCACAGTGTCTATACTGTGCTGCCATTGCCATGAAGATTTACTTGGAAGACTGCACAGTTTAAATTCCACTTGGAAGGCAGGAATATAGCCTAAAATTCCCGTCCGATAATGAAGTCTGAAGAGGTGAAGCCACTATTTCCAGCTAAATCCCTGTTGCTGGCTCCTGGTCAGGAGTAGAGTGAAACTATTTTTACTGTAGCCACACGCATTATACCATCCTGTGCCCCAGCTTCCATATTTCAGTAATGGAGGAAAGGGATCAGATCTCCTCTGTGGTGGCCCTTTCCAGAACCAATGGTTTCCACTATCCATTTTCTGAATGTCTTGAACACTGGTAATTTGGCCATGTTGTCCTTAATTATGCAGTAGTCATGACTCTGGAGACAGTCATCGCTACAAATTCATTCTCTCAATCTCTCTCTCTCTCTCTCTCTCTCTCTCTCTCTCTCTCTCTCTCTCAATCTCTCTCTCTCAATTTCTCTCTCACTCACTTTAGCTCTCACTCTCTGTCTGTCTCTCTGTCTCTCTCCATCTCTGTCTCTTTCTCACACACACACTCTCTCTCTGTCTCTCACTCTCTCACTCTCTGTCTGTCTCTCTGTCTCTCTCTGTCTCTGTCTCTCACACACACACACTCTCTCACTCTCTCTGTCTCTCTCAATTTCTCTCTCACTTGCTCTCTCTCTGTGTTTCCATCTCTGTCTCTCTCACACACATGCCCTCTCTTGCTCTCTCACTTTCTTCCTTCTACCCTCCCTCCTCCTCCATCCTCTGCCCTCTCCTGTTCATCTGCTGAAGGAAGAGCTGTCACGAATCTTGGTCGGGGCCTTCTGCAGTCCTGCTGTGCTGATACCATGGGCTTTAAGAAAATGGGGAGATAAAAATATTGATATCCGTCCTTTATACTTATTAAATGCCTGACGTAGTGAGGACTTGAGCAGCTGTGTCCCATTTTCACGATGAGAATGCAAACACTTCCCACTCTGCTCTACAAGATCTAAATATGTCATCTTAGTCCTGATAGGTTCACAAGTAGGGTGTAATGGTCAGCGAAGTACAGGGCTGGCCGAATAAGAACAGTCTCTGCCATTTGCCACTGCCTAGCTGCATTCCTGCAGGTAGAACCTGACTTCTGCAGCTTTTCAATTTTCTTATCTGAAGATCGCTCCAATAATTTCCCTAGCAAAGGGATTCTGCGATGATTCAATAGTATGCAGAGACGTTAGTACGGCATTGCGTAGCCAGATCTCTACAAATGATAGAGCATGATAAGCAGTCTAATTTTACCTGACTGGCAATCTCTAAGAAGCCTTGGAAACTTTAGAATGAGCTCTACTTCATGCTGGTCATGTTGCAATGCACAGGCTCCTCAGAAACAAGTCTTTAAACGTCTCCCAGGAGCTACACTTCATGGGGTCTGCTACATAGGACATGGGCAAGCGAGCCCATCTGATGCACTGCTCTAATCTCCATATGCTAATGAAGTAGGCAGCTCTTGCCAGGTCCAGGGTTCATAATCTCCTTCCCTCACACAGGCATCACTTCTCAGAGGTTACAAAGTGGCAGTTAATGGGGGAATTGTGTGTAACTCACACAGTTTTCTAAATACTTAAAGCTGCAAACATTTTAAAAGTTCAGCAATTTCATTTGAAAAATCTAGGTTTCTGTCTTTCAAGCTACTTTTCACTTTCTTAAATTGCAAAGCCTGACATGCACATGCAAGGCAAATCTACATAGCTCAGAGATTCAGCAAAAAGTTCATAGCCAAGGGCCTACCACCCAGGTCAAGAGTAAAATATTTCCATGGCCCTGTAAGCTCTCGCCTACCCACACTCAACACAAACGTTGTCTCACCAAGGGAATCTCTGTCCTACTTGTATTAATCAGATTTTAATGGCTGGAAACAGTGTACCCAGTGGCATAACTCAAAGGAAGAAAGGTTTATTTTGCTTATGAGTTCAGGGGGCACAGTTCATGGCTACCTTACTCCAGAGCACAAACACCACTGTGGAAGACAGCCGCCCCCTCCTGGCATACAGGGAGCAGAGCATAGGGGAGACCCAGAAAGGAGGGACCAGGTGCCTCTATGGTTCCCAAATTCACCCCCTCCATGGTTCACAAAGACACACCCAGCAGCATCCTTTACTAAGTTCCAGATGGCTCCCAAGCCAATCAAGCTGACAGCCAAGACTAACTATTACACTATCTCACTGCACTATCATGGCTCTTGGCTTCTCTTTGTAGATTTACCATCTAAGCCTGCACTCCTAAGTATTACAGTTTCATTTTGCCCTCTTTCCAGAATTGGTGAAATGGAGTTATTTGGTGTGACTGTATGTGTTTCTGTTTTCCTGGGTTCCAAATTACATTTATAGGATCCATCTGAGCTGTTCATGGATATACTTTACTTTCATCCTTTATAGTATTTTATTATCTGAGTCTTCCATCACTGAATCACCCATAATTCCACCGGTGATAGACACTCAAGATGTTTATATTTTAGAATAACGAGTCTATCGCTATTCCTTTAAACATGCCTTGGTGCACATTGGCACCAATTTCTCTTGCATCTCAACCTCAGAATGGTATGTGAGGCTCAGCTTCGATAGACACCGCCAGATACTTTTCCAAAGTACATAGCGGTACCACTTTACACTCCCACCATCAATATGTGAAGATTCCCGATGCTCCAAGCCCTCTCAAACATTTGGAATTGTCAGTCATTTTAATTTTAGCCCTTTGCTGGGGGTGTAATGACAACTCATTGTGATTTTAATTTCTACTTCTTCTGATTGTTCCCAAGACTTAACCTCATTTCATGTTTTTATTGAAATATTGATATGCTTTTTAAAAGAAGAATTCATCCCTTCTGCCCATTTTTCTACCAGTTTGAGCTGTGGGGTGGATGTTGGACCAGGATCTTGCTATGTAGGTTTGGCTGGCCTGAACTCACCTTATTGTCCAGGCTGGTCTCTAACTCCTGATGATCCTCCTGGCTCAGGCTCCCACATGCTGGCATTGTAGGCATGTGTTACCTGGCTAGTGGGTGCATTTCATAGTGGTCTCTGGGCATTCTAGATGCAAGTTTTGGTCACATGTGTGTGTCAAATATATTCCTCCTTTCTATTTTGATGGAAAAATATATCAACTTCTTCCTTATGGATAGTTTTATGTCCTGTTTAAGAAGACCTGTAACAGTAAGGTCAAAAATAAATTTTCCTACATGACCTAATCTGGTGGTTTATATCTTCCATTTAGGTTAAAAATCCAGCTGGATCAAATTGTGTGCATTTGGGTGGTATAATGGTCCAGAGTAAATTTTTCCACTTATCCAATTAAGAGAATCATTTAAGACCAGTTCTCCACTGAACTTCAAGAGCTTCTTGACTAACAGCATCAAATGACTAAGTACTGTCATTCTCTTTATAGTCTTTCTTTTTTCTCTCTCTTGGGTCTTAGTTCCTAGATTTTCATCTGTCTTGTTTTATAGGACAGGTAGTTTCTCCATCCTAATGTTCTTCAAAAAGTTTGAGTACTTTAGACTTCTACATTTTCACATAAACTTTAGCATCAGCATTGAATTTAAAAAAGACTTAATCATAATAGAACAAATTAGATATAAGTTTGAGACAGCTGATCTTTTCAATATTGACTCTCCCACTCCAAGAACATAATATATTGCTCTAATTTTGTTTCACATTTCTTTTAGTAATGTTCCCTTGTTTTTAGAATAGAGATCTTGTACATCTTTTGTTCAACTTATTTTCTAGATATTTAATGTTTTAGATATTATAAAATGTATGTTTGACTATGTTACGTTATAGCCTTGACATGTGGCCTTAGTAGTAGACCATTTGCCAAGCATATGTAACTCCCTGCCTTCACTCTCCAAAACTGCTGTTATGGTTTGTGTCTAGTTGTCCCCGCAAAGCCTCATGCAGTAATGGGGTGGGGACTTGTACAGTTTGAAATTAATTCATGATCAAGGCTGGCGTTATGGGTCTTAGTACTACCGGGATTATGCACGTGAGTACTTCTACCAGCCTGGGGCAGGTAGCCTGAATGCAACGT
This sequence comes from Myocastor coypus, assembly GCA_004027025.1. Lineage (NCBI taxonomy): Eukaryota > Metazoa > Chordata > Mammalia > Rodentia > Myocastoridae > Myocastor > Myocastor coypus. The sequence goes on from PVJA010009572.1 coordinate 26,048, forward strand.
AAGAGAGAAGGCCTTCCTCTCTGTAGCCATTGTTGCTGCTACTTCTCCACTTTGCCCTCTGGCTTTTTGCCTGAGCCATGAAAGGTTGCTCTCTTTTTTGATTTTTTTTTTGTTTCAATTTTTTGTTTAAATTTAACAATGGTCATATTACATATTTTCCTCATCAGATCAGTTTAGATTAATACTTGTAGTTATATAAGATTGATCAAACAATTAAACATTGACCCTTCTAAATCAACATTACTTTTTTTTTTCTTTTCCCCTTTCTTTTCTTTGAAAGTTGACATATTGCATATTGTCCTCACAATCATTCTACAGAGTACAGTGTGTGGGCATGACCCACCTCCCTATTGATGTTGCTTAGAAAAAAAAAAAAAAAAAAAAAGAAAGAAAGGTTGCTCTCTGCCTTGGAGCTGGCTGAGTATGAAACCTCCAGTAACTCTGAGCGAAATAAACCTGTCCTTCCTTCATCTTGGGTGTTGGGTATTTGTCCCAGCAATGAGAGAAGAATAATTGAGACAGCTGCCAAAACTTACTGTAATTGTTTTTTTGTTGATATATACAAATAGAATTTTTACATATATTTTGTGTCCATTTGACATAGATTTTTTTTATTTTCTGTACTCCTTGATTCTGTGTTTTTCTGAAGTGTTTTGGAGCTCCAATGAATATAATCATATTACTCATGCTTTATCTTTTTTGCTTAGCAATTTTCACGATGACATCATATGCTTTTTGCTAGTATTTTGTTGGAGATTCATTCACCTTGATTATGAAATAAATTTCCCATAATTTTCCTTCATCCCAGTGTGCATGGTCAACTTGGACAAAAGTTCAGTGTAACCTCAGAAGCAGAATCAGAGAATAATCCTTCTTTCTATAGCTACACTTCTTCCATGTTTCATAAGACTCACAAAAGGCAATCAGGACTGGAGAGAATTTCTGCATAAATCTTTGAATGTCTTCAATGGTCTTTGATGTCTTCTTGTACTTCTGTAGCAGTATTGATAATTTTAGCATTTTATTTTGTTCCATCTGTATTTTCAAATCTTGTCACAAGTTCGTTCAGACGTCCTTGTACCTGTTTTGGATCTTCAGGATTTGTCATGAGAGCACATTTTAGGTTACTAACATTGGTTGTTGTGGTGCTTGATGTCCTTTGACTTTCAAATTCTTTTTTTAAGCAAGCTTTTTTCAAAAATCGTATTTTATTTTTCATGCATTTAGTACAGCGTCTACAGGGTCTCATTACACAGACTGGGCTCATACTGCTTCTCTTGTTCTCAGGCTCCTAAGCGCTGGGCTTACAGGTGCACACCACCACACCCCCTCATGCTCACTGTCAGCGTGCTCCAGGGTCAGGGCCCACACAGTACACCAGGGATCAAACTCTGTTGCCTGTGTCTGCCTAAGCAGGTGCTTTAATCCACTTAGCTATTTGACTGGCATTTTGACTTTCAAATTCTTTATGAGGTTTGTTTTGACTTTCCTGATCTTGGCTATTGTACAATTTTTATTTCCTTAGTTTTCATACTTTATTTCCTTCCTTATGTTTTATGTAGAGAGGTTTTTTTTTTTCTAACTTCTTGAAAGGGATGGTTAACTCATTGATCATTTGCTGCATATATATAATATATATATATATAATTATATATATATTATATAATGTATAAATACATATATATATATATTTGAAAGTTTTAATAGACCAGCAGTACAATTATCCAAGCTATTTGTATGTATGCATAAATATGTTCATCTTTCTTCTTTCTTTTGTCCTTTTGTCTTTTTTCCCTAATTTTTTTCCTTTATAATTTTTTACAATTTTGATCAATTTTGCATGTTTATATCTGATAATCTGCACAACTAATTTGAAGACAATAATACGCTATAACAACTATTTCTGAGTTCAAATCCTGTGATGTTATTTAGGGAAATTTTGTATTGTTTCTAATATGTTTTACTATTTATTCTCTTTTAAAAATTAAAAAATAAATAATAAAAGAGCTTCATACAAACAGAAGTTTAATTAGAATGCTCCTTTATAATGTCTTTTAAATTTATTGAACTACTTTTCAATTTCGTACTGTTTATTATTTCAGAAATTTTACACCCTTTAGTACATTTTTCCATAGTTCTACTGGAAATTAAAGCATGCTTAGGGGGTGACTGGGGAGATAACTTGGCCATCCAAGTGCCTGCCTAGCAAGTACAAGGTAGCAAGACCCAGTACCTAATAAGTAAATAAATTAAACAAATAAATAAATGATTTTTAAATTAAAAAAGAAATATGCATTGCTGACTTATAAAATGTTACTATAATTGTTATTTATAGTTCATTCTCAGACAATTCAAAGACCAGAACACTTTAGCTTCATCAATTTCCCTGTTAGTGTATTCACTTATTATTGTATAATTTTTGTATCTCTGAACTCAGCAATGTAGTAGTACAAGTGTTATTTCCCTCAGTCAGTCTTTACTTATGTTTACACACAGATTTATAACTTTTTCCTTCCACTTAGCATCCCTAAGTTTCCATCTGGAATAATTTTCTCTCTTGTAGATTACAGCCTTTGCTACTCCCATTATATGAGTCTGCCATTCACAAATACTTCCCAGTTACATTCGGATGAATTTTTACTTTGAAAAAGGAGAGGTGGGATTTGAGGGTGGGTGGGTTATGCATTTAGAATATAGAGTCTACAGTATTTTCTTTCAGCATTTTCCAAGTACAATTCTTTGCCATGAAGGTCAGCTGCCAGTCTCCTTTTGGTCTTCTGACAACCATTCGTCTACCACCTTCTTGCAGTCAGGATGCTACTGGCACTGTGTCTGTCTTTATATTGTAGCCATTTTATTACATTCAGCGTGGGTGCGACTTCTTGTTGCTTAACATCTTCTGGCTACCCTGGGCTTCTTGAAGTCAGGACTGGATACATCTTCTCAGATTTGGAAAGTGGCTGGCTACATGCCAACCATTCAGACATCATCTCCGTGTCTCCTCACATTGCTTTCCGTAGGAAACACTGCTTGCCTGGTACTTGGGTTTTCATGGGATGCTTCATCTCTCTCACCTCCTTTTCTGTATCCTCCATCCTTTTCCCACTCTGTCCTTCCATCTTACATTGGCCTCTGGTCTATCCTTAAGTGAGCTGATTCTGTGTTCTGTTGCATTCGATCAGCAGTTACACTTGTCTATTAAGTTCCAGGTTTAGAATCTCCTTTTGATTCCTTCCCATGGCTCTAAGTTCTTGGCTGAGATGATCAATGCTTCCTTTTATCTCCTAGGTGACAGCGTAATCATAGTTGACTATAAAATTTATGTCTGATATGTCTCATTAATATTCTGAGCTTCTGAGAGTACAGCCCTATATTCCTTTCTTTCACATTCTGTTTATGTACTTCGTGCTCTGCTAGTATTTTTTGTTCTGGACAGCATACTTGTATAATTTTTATAGAAAAAAAGTGTAGGTCATAGATGCTATCTCTTTCCTGATGGGATAAATTTGATTGCTCCACCAGCAACCCAATATCACCTCAATCCAATTTCAGAGGCTGAGTTACTTTAAAGCCAAACTGCTATCCCTACAATCACGTCTGTTTCTAGATCATTCTTGCTTCTTTTAGGCGCCCTTCTGTCTCAACACAAAGCAACCAGATAACAGCCTCCTCCCTCTGCCTCTATCACTTTTTAATCCAAAACCCCAAGTCTCATTTTCCGATTAGAAATAGTAAGCTTTACAATGTGCCTCCCTTTAGCTCCTTGGCTGCTTCCTCTGGAGTTGATGAACCTCTTCAAAGCAAAAATATCTCCAAATAGAAGAGTTATCTCCTGAATTTCTTTCATTCTCAGATCTTCATCGTGAATTTTTTTTCTTTCTTGTTACAGTTCCCACATCTTCAAGTAGAGCTCTAAATATTTTGTCCAGCTTTTCTAGTTGTCTATTTTTTATTAATTTTGATGAAAGAAATAGCAGTGAGACAGTTTCACAACAGGTTAGTAGGAAAGTTACAATAATAAGTTAATACATTGCATATTGTTGTCTTCATAGTAGTTGCTCAGAGTACAAGATGCAGATATGATATTTTATCTACAGATTATTAGTACAAATCTTTCTTCTCATTGAACAAAGAGAAAGTAGCTGTATATATAGTCCAATACTCCATACTAGTAATGGGTTATCAGTACAACTGGCAATATCAGAGGCTGTTGACTTGAGCCTATTACAGCTCAGAATATTAATATGGCTTTCCTTTTTATACTTTGTGATTAGATTTTTCTGCTGGATGGTTAAGACCAAGATAGTGTAAGACTATATAACAAAAAAAGTAACTTTTGTATTTGATAAGGTCAGTCAAATCCCCTTAAGATTTACCCTGAAACAGTGTATGGTGGTTTATAGATCTTTCATCAGTGTCAACCATCTGGATAAGTCACGGCCATTGCTCAACCAATTTGCTCTCTGTGAAAGCCTGAGAGGATGTTTTCCCTCTAGGCGACTCTCCTTAGGCCCACTATACATGGTCGATCCCTTTCCTCTGTGGCTCCATAATCTCCTTGAACAGAAAATTTGGGACACCACTGAGTTACAGGATGTTACAGTAGGGGTTCTCTTATGTCCTGAGTTCTCACTGACCTTGAAGGGCTAAGGCCAAAATATTGGCTACCCTTGCAGCCCTTCTTTTTCTCTAATATCTTGGTCTGCAGACTTAAGTTGTTAATCCTCCAGAAAAGAAGCTTAATGATACTTTCTGGGTGTCTTTACTGGAAATTGTCCAAACTACACAATCTCTGACTCATGCAAGACAAGGTCTTGCGTGTCCTCTTGGAAGAGCGACATCCACATTCAAAACAAGATGAAGCTACCAAGTGGTTTTCCCACTAGATGAGCAATGCACTGTGTCCAGTGTCCACCAGGCTCACATCTGATTTATGACAGCCCGTTCACTGCTGGCACGTAGGACTGACACCCTTGCCTAATGTCTTTCCAAAACAGAGCAAGAGATGAACATTCCAGTGACCTACTGTTGGATGTTCTTGGGTTTATTTCTTCTAAAACTTGCTTACATTTTTCAGCGAAGGTTAACTATTCACCACGTTCCTAGGAGAAAGCCCTCTAAAAGCTTCCTAAGGTCAGCATCTTTCTGTTTTCTATATGCCTGGAGGATCAGGGTCCAGAGCTCCCCAGTGTGCATATAGACAAGCAGATGTCTTGTGTGCCAGGCATCTGAATGGATCACTCCATTTCTAGCCAGTTGTGATGTGAGGCCAGGAGTGTGGAGAGGGAGGACTGAAAGCCCAGTGATTTGCAAACAGATGCACATAGCCAATAGGTGGCAGGGCCCACACCCACAGTTGCTGTCAGCACAAGCAGCTGCCTTCTGATGCACATGGAGTGAAAATAAAAGCACAGAAGATGAAGTAATGGATTGGACTCTCCCTTCCCTGATAAGGAACCTACGTGCTAGTAAGTTCAGAAGAGAACTTATTAAAGGGCACAGGAGTGGAAGAAAAGCCTACCAAGATTGCAAGATTTCCTAGGGAAGAGATGAGCCTTTAAAGAATAAACCATCTTCCTTTTCTCCTTTTATTTCAGAAAGAAATCAGGGTATAACTCATCTATGCAAAGTAATCTTCACCTTCTGGAGGAAGCACTTCCCCAACTGTGGCTCAGAATGCAGGCCCCGTAGCTAGGCTACTTCCCTAGACTATTTATTAATGTTGTGTCCATGGGCAAACTATTTAATTTCTCTGTGTTGCATTTTCCCTAACTACAAATTAAAAATAACAGTGATACCCCAACGGGTTGTGGTGTGGATTTTATAATGTGATGCATGTTAAATACTAGAATAGTGACTGGCGTGTTGAAGGATCCAAATAAATGCTGCTATTCATCATTAATTTGGTTTATTATTATAATTAGTTAATAACGCTCTTGCTTATCTTGCATCCCTCAGATCCCTGGATTTCTTATCTCAGCTCTGCACTTTCCTTTAAAGCTGTAAACAACTTATCTTCATAAAACTTTTTCTTAGTTGTATGTGAGGATTACACTAATGTTTCCAAATTTTGCTGTTCATTTCCAAAAGCTCTTTGAAAACACATCCTCTTAGGCTTCACCCACAGAGATCCTGATTTATTAGGTCAGGCATAGGGCTGGGAAATCTGTATTTCTTAAACTCGTCAATAATTATAATATGGAAAAAACTTGGAACTAGCTTTCCAATTGTTAGCATATGTAAACTGTAGGAACGGCTGTTCAAGCATCAGTAATAACTAGGCATTGTGAAAACCTTTACACCATTGACTTGGCAAATGCTGCCATCCCTGGGAACTTTTGGAATGCCTCTGCTTGACTCTCCTTTGGGTAGGTCTCAAAACTGTCACCATTCTTTGAGATTTAATAGGCTGAGGTTTGGATTCCCCAGGCAGCGGGCATTCTTGTAGCTGCCGGATAGCTCTGCTATCATGACTCAGCTCTTTCATCTCTTCAGTGTGTGACCAAAGTAGAAAACCGGTGACCCCATGACAGTGTACCAACATGTGGAAGCTGCCTACCTGTGCAGTCGGTGGAGACTTAAAATAAGAGCTGGATAGCGTTTTACAAACCTTGGGCTTGTGCAATAATATCCAGGTTCTTTTCTCTTCTTTTGTAAAAAATGCGTGGAGATATCTGGGCCTGTTTTCATTTGAACAAGTTTGATTGACATGGAGCAAACATCCGCAGGAGCTACAGCAGTCTTCACCTGGCCCCTGGGTTCACTGATTCTCCCTGACTTTCCCATGAGCTCAGGCTCTCTCAAGGACTGAGATGAGCTGGCCTTTGTTGGAATGGATGCTGCCCTGAGGCCTAGAAGCATGGGTTTGTAGCTGTGATCCTGTGTTCTGCTCACTGTTTGTCCTTGGCCATGTCATTGCTCCTGGCTGGGCCTCTATTTCTTCCCCACTGTATGTAGGGAAGATCTGACCCTTTTGTTGCCCCTGAATGTCCCTGGAAGGATCTGAGCGGGAGGGCAAGTGAGCCCTTGACCACCTGCTGTGGAAAAATAAGGAACTGTTGCTAAATGATGATTCTCTGTTACCTGGCATTTGCACCTAAGAGGAGGTGATGGGAGAAAGTTTTTGTATGCAATGAAGTAATGGCAATGGATGGGAAAAGAGGGAAGCTCATGGTGAGAAAAACCTCTAAAACTGAAATGCTATAGCTTTCGCTGAATCTTCAGTCTTCCTGTGAAGCTTTGGGAACAAGAGAATACTTCGAAGATGAGATTCTTAAGAAGGGCTTGGGAACCTGATATGTACATAAATCCTAACAAATGTGCCTTTGAGCAACTACTTACCTCTCTGAGCCTCTATTTCTTCACTTGTAAAATGGAGATTTTAGAATCTCTCTTGCAATGCAAGCTGTTGATCTAGTGTGATAATACATGTGAAATACCTAAAACATATTGTAAATATCCAATAAATGGCAGCAGCTCTTATTAACTCAAATCCAGCATATGCTAATTGAACCGCTGGCAAACAGGGAAGTAATTAAGAGAACAAGACTTATTGCTGGTGGATAGTTCCTCACTAGAGAACTTTCTGAAAATCGTAGGGGGCTCCCTTTACTTCCCATGCCACGGAGGTGACTCAAATCTAAGTTGTCCCCAGCATTTGCCATAAGCTTCGTCTATGACCCAGACATCCATGCCCATTCCAAGAACAAGTTCTGAGAGCCAGAAGCAGCATTAGTATTAGAAAGTGTGCACAGTCGGACCCAAGCGCGTCGCTCCTTCATAAATCCTTAAATCTGAGCCCCATTCCCCCGCAAAGGAGGAGTCTGGGCCCAACGTACTTCTCCCCACCACGCATCTGCATACCAAGGCCAGAAGAGCAGAGGTTGCCCTGGACTCCCAAGGCTGGGGCAAATTAGCGTCCTTGGAGCCAGCCCTGCTTTGGGAACTAAACTTCCTTTTTTTTTTTCCTCCCCCAGTAAATTTTTCTGTTCCAGTGAGTGTTTTCTCAGTGAGTCCCTTTCTAATGCAATTCCGTTTGATTTGCACCAAGCAGCTCCCGAAAGGCGATGCTGAACCCAGTATTTTAATTCCCGAACCCCAGCTTTCTGGCAGGAGCTGTTCCAGATGCATCTTTATATCCAGTAATCATGCATTTAACCAGAGTGATTGGCATAGCACTCCCTCTCTCTCCACCATTTCTAGCCCATTAGCCTTATTTGTCTTCCACGGAAAGGCTCCTCTCTGGAACCCTGCCCGCTCGGTGAATGTACGAATCCATGCATAAATCCTCCACACCACGTGTGCACAGACACACTCGGCCTGGGCTGAAGCAGAGCTGCAGATCCCGCCTCTGGCTTCCCAGCTTCAGGCCCGCACTGACAAAGTGCTCAGACGCTTCCTCCCTTCTTGCCTTTCCTCTTTCCTCCTCCCCTCCACCTCTCTATTAAGTCTGTTTTCCCAGAAATAGCTTCACTTTTCTTTCTCTTTCTCATCACTCATTGTAGAAACTTCAGCATAAAGGGGACTTGAGATGTTCATAAATGCTCTCACTTGAATATTTTGGAAAATTTGTGGGCTCAAAGGACAGCGTGTGTCCTCAGCAGCGTCGCTTTGCCTGTAGGAAGACGCTGAGGCCGTGTCCCGAGCCTTGTGTGGTCCTCGCCTCTGGCAATGTTGATGTGCCACCTATCTCAGTCCCTGTCTAGAGCCACTGCAGCTCTACTTCAAGGCCACCCCATATTCGCCTCTCTTTGTGGATAGCTTCTCCTACGAGGGCACAGTCCCCTTCTTAACCACACATTTGTTTACTTTTTTTAGGTCTCAATTCAGAAAGACACTTCTTGGATCCCTGACCTGTCACCACTCTTCCCTGCCATGCCTTTGAGGACACACATCATAATTTATAATTATGTATGTGTCTGGATATTTCTTTGTTTAATATCTCTTAACCTACCAGAAAGCAAGTTCTATGTGGGAAAAAATTACCACATATTCCTTTCTATCATTGTTTTCTCTGCCATGTAGAGTGACTAGCATTTGAAAGTAACAAGATGTTAACCATACGTATTAGTGTCTGCACTTATTGAAAACTTGCTATTTCCAGATACACTGCTCTATGTGTTTTGCACACAGCAACTCATTTGCTTGTGACGACTGTCCTCTGAAGCGCATATGGTTAGCCCCACTTTGCAGGTGAGACTACAAAGTCTTCCAGGAATATGTCAAACTCTCTCTAGTTGGAAAGTAGCAGAGCTGGCTTCTAGCACAGGCATTCTGCCTGGACACCTAAGCCCTCAACCAGTGTGTGTTAATCTTCTGTTAAGCGTCCATTACTATGCATTGGGAGAAGAAATACAAAATATACCCTCATTGGTTAATAGCAAAACTGAAGTTACAACTTACAGTGCTTGATTGATAATCCACTAAAGAAAGATAAGACTAATAAGTTGATCTGTTACTGGTAAGGGCTATAGGAAGGGCCTCTGATGTGGCCAGAACAGCAGAAACCATTTCTGATGCAGGCAGAACCCAGATGCAGGTGGAAAAACTGAACCAAGCTAGAGGCCTAAAGATGAGGAATAGGATTCTCCAGATACATCAAATGGATTTGTAGTCATTGTAACTAATAATTCTAAGTAATTCTCCTACTCTAGGTAATATACTTTCCAATCTGATTTAAAGCATAAGTAATTACCAATTTTATGAAACTTCTGGTCAGAATTCAGATGTAAAAGCTCCAAGAATGAGCCTTGTTCACTTCCTGGAGAACAAACCCTAGAACATAGCAAGTGTTAAATATTTCTTTAATGGGAAATGCACATCAATAACTCATCACCCACTACTAAATATCTGTTATTAATAGTCTGTGCAGAGCAAAGAACATGAGGTACATAAAGGAAAATGTCAGCTTCCTTCTCATGGAGAGATTAAGTCTGGAACGGCTGGGTAGCACCTGCCGCCATCAATAAAGGCCACCATCATTAAGGACTTATATTGCCCAGGGCTGCGCTATGCCTCTTGACTTTTTAGAACATTTTCATACTTGTAAGAGCCTTAAGATGATGATATCACTCTTCATGTCCATCTCCAGATGTTAAAACTGAGGCCAAACATGCTACTTCCTTTCCGGACGTAGGACAGCTAGGAACTTGCAACGGCAGGATTTCGTGTGCATCTGACTCTGAAACCAACCAAGCCAAACATATTCACCCCCTTACCTGGGCATCACCACCTATGGGCTGGCCTGGGGGGCTGTGAGCAAGAGGCTGTGCAGCACTAGAGGCTGGGGACAGGGACAGAGGGGCCAACATGAACAACACTAAACCTCTCCAGATCTGCCCGTGTCGCTTACCTGGGTCTGAAATACTCCTGCCCCTCGGTGCCACAATCTCATCTGCTGCTTAGGGCCCTGATTCAGTGGCACTTTTTCATGGAAGGCTTCCCAAACATATACAACCAAGTTCATTGTTCCCAGCTGTGTTCTCTTTAGAACTCTGGATGTCTCTCCTGGTTCCAATGCTTCCCATGCAAGATACTCCCTTGCGTTTTCTACCTACTTATCTCTGATTTCATCCACAATAAGATGTTATTCTCCTAGGCACCTCACACCATGCCAAAACATAGTTTGTCATCTAAAAATATGCATGGAAAGATGGAATTTAAGACCAAGATTGCCATTACATGGGTCCGATAATAAGCAGCAGTGCCCCAAGGCAGGAGTTGTTACATGGGCATTGCTTGAAGCTTCAGGACAAGCTTGTCCAGAAAAGTCAAGTTGGGAGCCTCGTTATTATTAGGATTCTTGACTTTGGATGACACTTGGACTGTGTGAGCCTTGAGAAGTTACCTATACTTTCTGCACTTCAACTTTCTCATTTATGTAATCTACATAGAGGGGTGTACAGAATTATCATCCATATCTAGGCTCATAGCTGGTAACCAATAACCAGTTAGGATTCACCTCTATGATGAAAACTGGATCACTGGGACATTGACACAGGTGCCATGGAGGAATTTGTCCGCATGTTTGGTCCTTTGCAAGCAGCCCAATCATGGCCATGGCTGTCATTTGTTTTCTCAACATTATTATGAGGAAAAGTTGGGAGAAGGCCCTTCAAGCAGAAGGATTTTTCTCAGTAAAAGTACAGAGAAATGAAAAGTCTTGCCTTTTAGGTCTAAAGGCAATTCATGGAATTGACCAGAGAGGATACAGCCAAAAGTTGTGAGTGACAAGAATCAAATGCTCATGAAATTCTTAGACTGGCAAAACCGTGCTACTGTCCTAATGTTAAGGATTAAATGTCGAAGGAAAGAGCTCCATATGTATCTGATAGCTAGATATTTGTGTTTAAACATACAGGCAAGACTGTGGGGTGACTGTTGCTTTGTTCTCAGGAAGTGGGTGAATTGAATTGACTGCTTGGTCCCCAAAGAATGCAGGCTGCTGGGTCACCTTCTCTGAACAAGAGTGATATGTCACCAGACATCTTGTGTATCTGGAAGAATGAAAGCAGTTCAGGCTCTGATTCTAGCCACTGAGCCCTTTCCTAAGGTTGTCCAGCACGACTGTAACAGCAAATGCCCCTCCCCGTGCCAGGACACTGCAGCTTCTTAGTTGCCCAGCTGAGAGTTCCTCTTCCAGTTCCGGTTGCTCCTGTCTCTTAGAAATGGCTTGTCACTGTGATGCACAGCTGGTCATCGTGATGCACTTTATATAAACCCATCCCCAGTGGACAAGCCATTCTGCCTCCGTACTTCTTGCTTGCCTGTCCCATATAAGCCCTAGACTGCCAGAGGTCAAGCCCTGATATTTGGGAAATGATCTTAATCATTGTTCTTCAACATAAATAAAATCCACCTTCAAACCCTAGCTATCACTTCAGTCTTTTTCCTTGCCTTTGCACAACTAGAGTTGGGAGAAGATGCTGCTTGAATCCTTTCTCTGGAATTAGGGGCCATGGGGTTGCTGAATTAGTCTCCTTGCCTCTTATCTGCATTAAGCTGACTCCTTTTGGTTCATAAGATGCTCCAGAAGCAACCAACTAAAGTGTGTGTGCCTCAGAGGAGCCCCCTGATTTCACCTTGTCCCATGGCATCTGTGGGTGAGCATAAAATCATCCTTCTCTTTACTTCTGTCATCGGGATTTCTGTTTCCTGTTATCTACTTTTTATTTCCCCTCAACTCCATCCAGCACATTACATTCTCCTGTCACCCAGAAAGCAAGAAGCAACATCTATCTACCTTCCTCTTCTTTCCAAAAGTGAACGCCTAAAAGAAGGGCAACGATTAGAGAAGTGTGATGGAATAAGACAGAGGAAAGATGGGAGGCAGAGGCGGATGGTGGGGGTGGAAATGATCAAATGTCTGCGTTCCACGTGAACACGAACATGGTGAGATGCGACCCATCGTTCTGGATGACTAAATGGGAAAACATTTCATATGTACTAAAAAGATCATCTCGCTACCCTTTTGTCCTTCCCCATTTCACTCAAAATGCTTCTTCAGCTTCAAATGATCTTACATGTATCCAGAGAGCCTAGATTTATGGGGCATGTAGTCATCCCTGGAAAATAGTTTTATTTGGTTACTTATGGGGTTTTCTTTCCCTAGACATAACCTGTTTGGTTTGTCAGTTTGGCTAACACATTAAGTGAATGGGCTAGCAATCTTGGCAGCAGTTATAGAGGGCTTAATGTGGGGCCAGACTTCCTCCTTAAGGATGTTACAAGCTCTGCGGTTGGTTTGTTTCATATTCTACATACAAACCCATTTAATTATCTTTCAGACTTACAATCACCTTAAAATTTTTGGAACTACTTTTCTAGTATCTAAATATAGAATAAAAGTTTTTTGGCCAGATGAGAGATTTGCATCTGTCCTGCACCTTGTAAGCAAATGCACACTGACTGGGAAGCTGTATAAATGTAACTTGAGGGCCAGCCAGATAGCTGAGAGGACTAAAGCACCTGCTTAGGCAGAGCGCAGCAGCCAGGGTTCGATTCCCAGCATGCTACTCCAGCTACCAGCACACCTGGGGAGCGCTGAGACAGTGACTGAGACTGGGTGTGTGCCTGTAATCCCAGCACTTTGGGAGGCTGAAAACAGGAGGATCACTACAAGCCAGATCTATGTAGGAGACCCCATAGACTGTGTCCTAAATACAGAAAGAAAAAAAAAAATGTGACTTGAGTGATTTAACTATCTTGGTTATGGTGACTGAATTTGTTAACAAAAATAACTGAAGGTAGGTGGGGTAGGCAGTGACACAGGTAACGGGAGGCATGATAACGGACAAGAGCTGGGAATGTTATAGAGACCAGCAGGCCACCAAATACGAGGCGGTCTAAAGACCAAAATAAAGAAAACACCCTACCAATCAGGAGTCCCTGGAGGCTCCAATATGCACCCGTGTCATGGCTGTTAATCAGCAGCCAGTTAATCTTACGTCTGCTGTGAGCCAAGATCCATTCCAAATAATTAATAGAACAGTCAAAGCATAAAATATAGTGCCTAGCTCCAGAAGTATTTATCACCTGTGACACTGCCTCCCTGGCCAAGAAGTGGCGCGTATTTACCTCCTTATAAAAACAACGGCATGCCTGCAAACCATCAGGAGGTTTTTCTCTTCAAAGTGTTTAAAATTCTTAAGTCAATAATAAAAGAAACTTTACCAAAGATCTCATTTCTTGACTATGTCTGAATGAAGGTATTTCAAGATAGCAACCTCCTAAATTTCACACAGCTGTCTGTCTCTGCAGACTCAGAGACACACTCATGTGTCATTAAGGCCAAAGCCAGTCTTATTATCTGGATAAAGACCCTGATCAGCAATACAGGCTGGCTGGATCCATTTTCTCCTAACTCACTGGATGAAAAGAACTCTCCTCCTGGATCTCCACACTTATGTACAGGGGTCGGGGCTTCCATGGGTCATTAGACAAGATGAGGGTTGAGTCCTTAGGTACATCAGGATCCCTCAGACCCATCAATGTATCTACTTCATTTGGACACTTGGGCTCTTTTATTTCATCAAGCCAATCATGTAGTGGAGCTTTAAAGATCTTCCTCAGTTCTGAGAGATGAGCTTTTCTCTGGAAAAGCCTCCCCTACAAGGGTACTTCGAAACATCAGGAAGCAGGTCTGGGCTCTGAGTGACTGAGAGTGAGGAGCGACAATCATGCAGAGACCTTGCTTGGGGTGCCTGGGAGGAGGAGGAATTGCTGTCCCCAGAGAGAGGGAGATGCAGCTGAGGGTATGTGGGTAGGAAGCATCGTATAGGCAAAGCAGCGAGGATGAACCATTAGTTCAAAATACTGTAGAACCAAGGATGTGTATGCTGATCCCACTGCCCATCGACCTTTTTCTCAAAAAAGAACACAAAAGAGACAGACGAGGAGGAAACTTAGAGCAGGGAAATGCTACTGCAAATTTTTCATCTATTTCTTAAAATCTGAGGCATGAGGAAAAATATGTCAAGAACTCTAAATTGAAAGCCGTGAAATGGAAGCTCCAGTGTTTATTTTGCCTCTGCTGCACTGTGTGACCTTGCAAAGGACATTCCCTGGCCCCCTATCCACAGCGTAGGGAGTTAGATGAGGCTTCCGTGTTTCTTTCCACTGTTGACATCCTAGGGCTCTATAGTAAATGGACACACAGATCTTCTGTTCTTAAATGAAAACTGCACAGAGAAATGTATGCTGCAAACTGGCCTATAAATTCTGATTAAGTTTAAATGTGAATTACGGGAAAAGACAGAAAACAAAATGAGGATCAAAATTATTACCTCTGCAGATCAGGAAACAAAAATAAATGGGGTTCTCTTCCTCTGTCTGTCTGCCTGTCTGTCTGCCTGTCTGTCTCTCTCTCTCCCTCTCATCTCTGCCTCTCTTTCTGTCTCTCTTTCTCTCTCATCTTCGCCTGTCTTTCTGTCTCTGTCTTCCTCTCTGTGTATCTCTGCCTCTCTCTCTCTCTCTCTCTCTCTCTCTCTCTCTCTCTCTCTCTCTCTCTCTCTCTCTCTCCTACTTCCCTCCCTTGTCTAATTCATGCTTACAGAGGAGACAATGTCCTTGGGATTCTACTTAGGATAATGAAACAAGCACTTAGAGGAACATCAGCTCACCTGAGCACATAAGCAGGGACATCAGCTATTAATCTTTGTGATCCAGAGGTATGCGTGCCTTCTATTCAACAGTAAGTCGTGGGTAATCTCAGGCTCATTTTCTCAGAGACATACAAAGTTTCAAGCACTTCTTACAGATTTTATCCATTTATTACACTCAGCTTATGTTGTGTGACAACGTGAGCTGAGAAAATGGCTCAGGAATTCATATTTACTGAGTGTCACAGCTTATACTATTACTTGACAAGTTTTCTTTCACTGAATGCTAGACTAAAAGCTTTTCCTCAGCCTACAGCATTTAAACATTTGAGTTGTGGACTTTTACTTGTAAAATTGGGAAGCTGATTCTGGAAGAGGCTAAAGGAAGTCTTATATCCCATAAATGGCGTTATCCAGGATTGAAAGTTTCCCTGACTGCAGCACCATTGTGTTTTCTTCCACAATGTCGGATCACCTTCAAGAAAGTCAGCTTCCTACCTGAGTTTTGCCTTTATTTGGCTGTAGTGATCAAAAGAAATGAAAGAAAGAAAGGAGGGAGGGAGGGAGGGAGGGAGGGAGGGAAGGAAGGAAGGAAGGAAGGAAGGAAGGAAGGAAGGAAGGAAGGAAGGACACTCAAGTTCTTGGATCTCAAGATCTATTAAAAATCACAGAGACAAATTCACCTTCTTCAGGACTTGTGGGAAGTCTTCACAGGGCCACAGCCAGCTCGCTGGAGTGACTCCCCCGGAGCCAGGCAACGTGGTGGCCCTGAATTCTCAAGGATCCCTACGCACAGCTAGAAACTGTAGGCAAACCATGTTGAGGTGCACTCTACATCCATGGGTTCTGTATCTTCACATCAGATCCATCACAGGTTGAAAACATTCAGGAAAAAAATCACATCTGTATTGAAGAGACTTCTTGTGCTATTATTTTCTAAATAGTATAGTATAACCATACTTAGCTGACATTTGTACTGCCTTAGCCATAAGTAATTTAGAGATGATTTGAAGTATATAGGAGGATCGGCATAGGTTATTAGCAAACACTATGCCATTTTGTAGTAGAGAGTTGAGTATCCATGGATTTTGGAATCTCCAAGGGTCCTACAACCAGTGCCCGAGTACATAAAGAAAATTATATATTCTTGTACATTCATTTTGTTCTAAAATGTGGGAGCCAGAGCATTGCTGAGGTTGTCAGTACAATCTACATGACTTAATTTCTAAGAACTGTTAGGTACTCAGTACATTATTAGGAAGCCTAGGGTGGGCTTTATAGGTGCTGTGGTTTGTGTGTGGTTGTCCCAGGAGGCCTCATGTAGTCACTGGGGAAGCTTCTAGGGTTTGTGATTAATTCATGACCCAAAGCTGGGCTTATGAGTGCGAGTGTTACACCCACCCTGGAGTGCATCGTCTGACTATAATACACGGGAGGGAGAGAGGCCCGCTAGCTGCTGCAGCCGCTGCCTCTCCCTTTGCTCTTTGCTGTTTTCCATTGCCATGAGCTGCTGCCCTCTTCCATGTGCCATTCTGCCTTGGAGCCAGCAGAGTATGGACTGAAACCTCCACTAACTGAGAGCTCAATACACCTTTCCTTCCTTAACTTGGGTTATTGAATATTTTGTCCCAGCCATGAGAGAAAAGTAACCAATACAATAGGTATGAGGGAAAAAAATATAACTTGCCCCTTAATGATGTAATCTCACTAGAAGCACCAAAAATCATTTGAAAGAAATTACGATTTTCACTGGTGTACGAAAGGAGTGCCAAGGAAGAACTAACACGTGCATCAGAAACTGTGGACATTGCTAAAGAATACCTGACAGAGAATGGAGGATTTCAGGTCTGGGTTTCTCCTCTGTGAAACCCATCCAGGCTCCTATTGCCTTGTCATCCAAAGAGACAGACTAATTTCTGCTTGCTTCCTATAACACAGTCACTAAAACAATCAAATGTGTTAATGTGGATGGAAACACCCCAGGAAAACCCAAAGCATCCTGCAAAAGTATAATATTAACTGTGCGGTATTAAAGTGCCAAGTCATTTCACTAGCTGTTAACTGAGAAATAGAAAAAATTGCAAGCTCTCACAGCAAAATATAGACACTTTGCTTTTTCATTCCTTGAGGTCCTACAGCTGATACTTATGTGTACATTTTCTTGACTTTAATGAAAATTGGTTGCAAATACAGATTACAGGATTCAGACGGAGATTATTGCCCGCTTGGGAGCTGCTAAATAGCGTGAGTGTTTCCCTCTCTAAGCAAGAGTATTTCTCTTTTATCTCCCTTACTGTGTTATTGATGGTTCTCAAAGAATGGTCCAACACCATCAGCCTGAGCTTTGTATGGAAAAATGTCCAAATCTCAAGCTCCACCCAAGACCTATGGAAGCAGAAACTCTGGGCAACAAGCTTGGCAGGCTGTATCCTAAAAAACCCATTACCAACTTCTGATGCCCAAGCACTCAAGTTTAAGAACCTCTGCCAAGCCAGGTAACATCCTGGGATTTTTTAAAATCAGAGATTGAGCATGAAGGCTTCATATCCAGCTTTACCCCAGTACATAGGGTCTCCTAAACCATTAAGTCACACTGACTGAATTGGCATTTTCAATCGTCTTGCCTCAGTTTCCCATTGTGATGGAATTCTTGGCATGTGCTTCCATGTCTTACTGATCAATCTAGAATAAGAGCAATGGCCACCAGTAACCCAGAGGAGTGTATTTTAGAGGTCTCCTATGGGCTGCTGGCAGCAAATGTTTGGTAGTGGACAGAAATGTTAGCAAATAAGTCAGTTATGGCCCAATATCCAGGCTGTCCCCTTATTTATAAGGCCTGAGGTTAGGTCTCACAAGCTTGAAGAAAAGGAGTGTAACCTCTCAAAAAATGCAGCTCTACCGTTATAGTCAGCGTTTACAAGGGGAAAAAATTTGATACAGGACATATAATTTATAAAATTATTTTGTGAAAACCAAAACACCAAATGCAGAAAAGTACTAGTACACACTAGTGACCCAAAAGCTCTAGCTGAGGACCTGGATCCCACATCGATGTGCTGGAGGCCTGGAGCCCATGACAAGGTCTCTTTCAGGCCTGCTTCACAGATCTGCACTGGGAAGGCCCAGAGGTCAGTGGTGGAAACTAGAAAGCCTGTGCCAGTGGGATGAAGGCCCTGTGCCAGCAGGCTAAAGGGTCTGCACTGGAGCCAGGAAGCAACGTGCAAGGTGAGCACCAGAGCTCCCCTGAAGAGAACTGCAACCGTCCTCGGTGACAGCGAGGACCCAAGCTCAGCTCCTGCAAAGATGAGAGCAGCGGAGTTCGTATCAGCAAAGCCCATGCAACAAGCTTCTCAGAAGAACCAACAGCTCGATAACAGAATGTATATATGCACTGCTGCAAGCCTTCTGCTTTCTACTTTCTGCCTTGAGCTTTAAAGGGACATGATACTACATATAAAAATAAGTAATGTATATTGAGCATTTATCATATTTCTATGTTACGTGCTATTAGTACCACTTCACTCTTCAATTTACTGTCCCTCTTTCTCCACTCTGCTGCACCCTGCAAAGAGAGCTGCGAGCCGCTGCTCACAGTGCACCTGCGCCAGCGGGGCTGGGGTGGGAAGATCGAGGTCCCTCACCGCGTGAACACGGGCTGCTTTCAGCGTCGAGGCGGGGAGCCCACAGCTGGGCTTTCATACATGGAAGGTTCTCACAGGAAGAAGGCTCTACATTCAGGCCTCTGGCAGACAAAAGGAATCGCTCTGTGTAGTTTGAGGAAACTGAGCTTCGAGGTGCTTTGATGGCTGTACTCAGGCCACACAGAGAGTAAGTAGTTACTGTGAGGGTTTGAGATGAGCTCAGTCCGACCGACTACACAGCTGTTGCTTCTCCCCACCCACCCCTGGTCCTGGGACTTGAGTGCAGATCCTTCCCGTCATCCCCAAGCCTTTCTACTGAGGAATGGTTTTGTCAGATTACCCAGAGGAGCCTCTGACTTCTGCTTCCTCGGTCTCTCAAGAGATCACTGGTGCGCTGCGCCATGAGGGCCAGCTTCCAACAGCCTTGCTTCTTAGCCACTAAGCGGACATAGCTTTCAGCCAGACTTTCAGTTCTGACAGGCAGACGGTGACTTTCAAGACTGCTGTGGATGAGAGTTCCGAGGCCCCAGCGGGGCTAGCCTGTAAGGCATTCCAGGATCAATCAGTGAAGTGGACCCCAAGTGCTGAAGAAGTCACGTGTGTGCCACGCGTTGGCCACAGACTGTTGCCTCCAGGCCTTAGCACAAAGACACTGCAGGGCCGCTCTTGTGCATGGAAGGCTGTGTCTGACCTCAGGGCCTCCGCTCCACAGCACCAGCAGGGGCTCAGTCTGTGTTTATGGGAGGCAGCAGGTGACAGCCCAGGTTGCTAGGGCTGATGGAGCGCTCACTACGAAGGGGAGGAGTTTCCTTTAAACACCGAAGGCACTGGCTAAGTTTCATAATGGAAAAACAAACAGCCACAAAGACTCATCCATCATACCCATCCAAGAAGCTTCAACATTTGTCGGGCAATTGAGTCTTTATCCTTTGCCTTTGCTGTTCTCATTGGTGTGGATAGCATTGATGTGCCAGAAAATGGCATAGTTTGGGAGCGATGGAGACCACAGATGAATCCAACGTACCTAATGGCTCACTGGTGGAGTAACTACAAAGCCAATTCAAGCAAGATTAAGACTGTAGAGAACTCTTGAAAGCAAAGATAATAGTAGGTTAATGCCCTTTTTTTCCATACGTAGTTTATGGATAGGTAGATGAGCTCCCAGAGGGCTCACCAAGTGTGTTTGTTTCCACGGTGCTAAGTCTCCTCAGAGTTCAGGCAACCTGAAAAAGATGCTGGTTAGTTGGGGCTGATTAGACTAGGGAAGGCTCTTGTCCAAAGTTGTGCACTGTGCGGACTGTTCCAGGAGTAGAAATAAGATTCGAGCACTTCCCGCAGCCTTGGTCTCCACCCCAAACCCTGGGATGTCTCTCTCGGTGATACAGAAGAGGAAAAAGAGTAGGATGATATAAACAGCATTGAGCTCAGCTTCTGCAGCAATACTGTTCAAAGAACAGACATGTGTTACAGTTATATGTCCAGAAGTCCAGTGGGGGGGGGGTGAGGTGAATAAATCGCACAGATAATAAAGCAGCTTCTGTGAACTGACTTGGCATGTCTCTACTATATTCATGGACTAAGAACCTTACAAAAATGATGCTCCTGAAATGATGAGATAGCTTAGCAGACTAAGCACCTGCGTAGGCAAACACAAGCACTGGGGTTCAATCCCTGGCATTCCATGCTACACTGGCCCTGCCCTGGGTGTACTGAGTGAGCAACCTTTTCTGGGTGTGGTAATTCATGCTTGTAATCACAGTGCTAAGAAGGCTGAAAACAGAAGAATCACTACAAGTCCCAGCTGCATCGTGAGAGCCTGTACCAAATAAAATAAAATAAAATAAAATAAAATGTTCCTGAGCCCTGAGTGTATTAAAAATTATTAAGTGTCAACTCAGAGATTGTTCTCTTCCTCTTCCCATGTAATAACTGGAGTTCTTAAAGTTAGACATGGGAATACCTTCTCCAGGTTGGACACTGTACCTGGAAATTCCTAGGACATATACACAGAGACCGTTTCTTTCTTCCTGTGACAATCTGACCCAGAAGGACTAAAAGAAAATTCCTTACCTTCCTTTCCCATCTGTGCATTCTAAAGCTTTAGTAGGATTTGGAAATCTGAGCTCAGCCAAGTTCAGGGCCAGCAGTATTTGTCAACCAACTCACGCAGCATCAAACATTGTATGGTCACAGCAGGTGATGTGTTTGGATCTCAGCTCCCCCTGGTTCACTTCGCTCACAGGCAAAGGGAGATCAGGACAGGGCAAACAAAGTCGCAGACATTCCAGGCACAGCCGAGTGTGTTGTGTGCTGCAAGCAAAGTACAAATGATTACGGGGCCTAGGAGAGACAGAGATTGGACTCATTTGACCAAAGTCAGAGTAAGACTTTGTGGCATTTCAGATCAGCCTTGAAAGAGAACACAGCTCCCGTCCCAACCTTTTGCTGAGCAGGCATTAGATGGTAGCCCCAGCGCTGAAAACTCTGCGCATAGCAATTCATTTCCCTCTCCCAGTCTTTTGAGGTCTAGACTATAACGACCTCCATTCCGTCTTTGAAGCAGTTAAGACATAGATGGGCTGAGCTGGAAAGATAGCTCAGCAGCCCGGGCACCTGCCCGGCAAGGTTAAGGATGCAGGTTGGATCCCTGACTGGTACGGTATGCCATGCCAACCACCGAGACCGGGTGCATGCCTGTAATCCCAGCACGGAGGAGGCTGAGACAGGAGGATCACTGAGTCTGAGCTGCATGGAGAGATCCTGTATCAAATACATAAATAAATAAATAAGTTAATTAATTAATTATAGTTTTAGAAAACATGTGCAGGCTAAGGAATAGGCAGGTTTGTACCACACGCAGGTCTCAGAGATCTAGTGACAGTGTACAGTCACTGCATGCAGAGGTTCTACTGACTCTCAAATAAGGAAGGCCACTGAGCCTGAAGCCAGGGGGACCTGGCTCTGTGGAGGAGAGCTTTGTGACCCTGTGAAAATCTTCATAGCTTCTGAACCTCATGCTGTCTGTGAAGTAAGAACGATAACTATTTCACTGGATCGTGGTGCCAATTCAGTACATTGGCAGGAATAGAAATAGCTTTTAGAGGATGAAGAGTTCTGCATGGCTTTGACCAGTACAGGAACAGCATTATGAGCCCATGTCCAGAAGTGAAGGTACTGGCATCTCCAGGGTCTCCTGCCCAGCGCGTTCTCTTAGTGTTCCTAACTGCCAGGCTCAGTTCGGGTCGTGTCTCCAGAGCTTCAGGCGTGCTCCCTACTCTCGTTCACTTCTTCCCCGCCTGGGCTGGCCCTTCCATCTGCTCTCCCCACATAGGGAATAACAAGCCCTGCTTCCTTCTGCTGGGTCTGGGTGGGCATCTGAGAGAAAGGACCAAGAAGTAGACGGTGAGCATCCCAGAGCTATCAATGATAACGAGCAGCCCACTGCGACACACGTGTCGTAGGTGACACATGTCACCCCATGGGACTGGACCCTTGGCCCTCAGTGTCCGCACAAGCACGGCTACAGCGTTTGGGCTGGATTTGCTCCAACGGCCGTCACGCCAGGGACCAGGAAGTGGAGGGGCAACTTCTCTGCATGCAGCAGTAGACTCCTCCCAGCAGGGCCTGTGCATCGCTGTGCTAGCATCGTACTGACATTGGGAAGCATGGCCCACTTCTAGCGGGACATCTCCATGCGGTTCCCTTTGCTAGAGGGCTGGGCAGGAAAGCTGAAGATGCGCAGAGTGGACACAACGGAGGGAAGGGCTGTACTTCAACAAGTAGCGGGAGGGGCAGTGGCCCGGCCCCAAAGTTCTTCGCTGAGTCCCAGCTTACTGACTGGCCCTGGAATGTCACCTCTTCCGTCTGGGCCTCAGGTTTCCATGCATGGCACAACTAATAAAGATGCTTTGGATTCCAACAGCACAAAAATGCACAATTATTATTCTATGCAGGAATTGAACTACTGTTGCTCTCAGCCAGAAGATCCATGATTCTTTTGTATTTCCCACCAACTGCAGAGGCAAATATTGAAGGTACATATTGCTCTCATCTTTCTTAGTTGCAAATGATGCGGTTTGCCAACAGCCGCATAGCCACGACCGCCACTACAGCCATCGACATAGTAGAATTCACCGGCTGAGCCAGGAACTGTGCAATGAACCCATTCTAAGTGTCTTTCACTGACACAGCAGCCACCTGAGTGAGAACCAAGATGGTTTCCTGATTACAGATGAGAAAGCTAATGTTTCAGGGTTGCCAGTTCACATGCAGCTGGGTCAGGGTGGAGACTTGAACCCAGCTCATCCACCATCCGTCCCTGGACTCACAATGACTCAGGCGAGCAGTCAGACGCAGGCGCATAGCAACCACTCATCCAGACGTGGCAACCAGATGGCCTTTGGCTCCCAGATGCCTCCTTCACCTGAAAAATGATCTTCAATGATTTTTCCATAGGGACCAGAGTCTGTCTTCTTCAGGAAAGGGAAGGCACTAATTTCAGCTGAAAAGAACGAGGCAAGCAGTGCATTCTCCACAATGAATCCCGATGAAGTGAAAATGAAAGGAGCCCACAGGAGGGGGACTGCAAGTGCCTCCACCTCCAGCCACCTCAGGGGTGGGTCACTCAGGAGCCCTGGCCTCTGTCCTGAATGGCTCAGTGACTCTGGACGTTGAAAGGGTAACAGCAAAAGGACCCCAGAGGTGTACTGCAGCAGGTAGACCAGACAGAACAGAGTGACCATTTGCATGGACCGGCCAGCCTCACTCTGAAGGCTACGGTTCCCAAAACAGCACGTGATACCCTGTCCACTGAAAGACGTGATGGGTCTAACCAGCCTGCTTCGAATGCAGTGCAGAGGAAGAATCCAGTGCAAGTAACTCTTAGCACACGAGGCGTGCTAACCGATGTACAAGAAGCTAAGAGCTATGGGGACCTCCAGAAGCGCGGATTGCTTCTACCCAGGAGCCTCCCAGAAGAGGCGGTGGCTGAGTGGGGCCTTGAAGGGTCGGAAGAGTAAATGGGACAATGATTCAATGCTCCTCCTCCCGGGGGAATCAGCTCGCCTGTGCTTGCTTTGCTGGAGGGCAAGATAGCAACGCGCGTGGAGCTGAAGCTCAGGCTAACCTGGTCTCTCCCCGGTTGGTCTTGACTCTTCATCTTTGTTTGTTTGTTTGTTTGTGTTTATTTGTTTGTTGTAGGGTTTTCTTGTGGCGGGGGGGCGTCTACAGGGTGTTCAGAGCCACACTATTAGATTCGACCCCTGTTTACAGCCTCCCAAGAGCTGGGATTACAGGTGTGTGCCACCACACCCAGACTCAATTGCTGTGTCAGCGAACACAGCAGCTCCTGCACCTGTTAATTCGCTGAGCTATTTGGCCACCACTGATCCTTCATCTTTTAAGTGCAAATGTTAGTCCTTTCTTCTGGGATTCTTGTGAGGGACAAATATATTTACAATGCAATGCAAATGTTTAGGAAACGCTCAATGTATAATCGCTTTTATTATCTGTGTCATGGTCGTTACTCAGTCCTTCCAGTAACCTCACAGCTGAATAGAAGACAATATAAAAATTAACTACTTCGCCTACACATTCCTCTGCCCTTTTCCCCTCCAAACAACCTTGTATAGTGAAGATTTTTGCCTACTAGTGGCTCTTAGTTCTGTTAGTTTTTGGTCCGTGTAGAGTTTGTTAAGAGAGTTTCTGTCAACTCACTAGACCATGTTATTGTTTTAGCTTTCTAATTTCCTCTTCATGCAGAACAGGTTTCCCTTGGAGGTGTTTTCTCTGGTGCCTTCAGATGCAGAAACGCAGAAAAGCCATAACCACAGGCTTCTCAGGGACCTGAAATTCTGCCTTGTTCACATTCCAGCTTCACGCAGTCTCCTGATCATCACTGTGTGGCTTGAATCACCACGGGCTCTGGGTCTGGAGGAAACTGCAGCCGGTGAGGACCCTGGTCCCACAAAGAGAAAGGAAATCGCCAGGCTTACACAGAGAGAGACAGGAGGACACGATGGCTTGTGGTTCCAGGTGGCCTGGGTGGCTCGTCACATCCTTGCTGCCTTTGCTGTGCAGACTTGGGCTGTGCCAGGCACAGACACCTCTGCTCCCTCCCAGAACCCCTTCCCTGCTCCTTTCTCCCTGCTCTGGGTGAAGCTGGCAGCCACCACCATCCTGGAGGTCCACGTTTCCCCAGGAACTCCTGCTTCCGCAGACATCCTACATGCTTTGCACAGCACCGGGTACTCACCAGGGACCTTTACAGCTTGGGTCCCAGTTGACAGCCAGTGACGGGCTAAGACTGAAAACATGTTAAGCTGTCTCAGCGTCAGAGAAGGTGAGAAGGCAGGTGGGAAGCAGCTGCGAGGACCGACATTCGTAGGGAGTTGACAAAAGTGATGAGACTGTAAGGGTTTCCTGCTCCTGTTTCCACTCCCTTGAGACCAAAGATACCCACACCTCTACTCTCAGAGGACAGCTCCAGCTGCTTAGTGCAAACTGGGGGAAGGAGGGTTCTGAAGTCTCTGTAGGCTCCATGGAAAGTTTAGGATGCAGTGAGAAAAACTGCCTGGATACTGGGAGGACAGAGTAGGTAGGCATGCACGCGTGCGCGCGCGCGCGTGTGTGTGTGTGTGTGTGTGTGTGTGTGTGTGTGTGTACACCTTTCTGCTTTGGACCTTTGTAAATATGCTTGTCCCTCAAGACTTTCATCTTAAAGGCACACTCCTTAGTCCATCGTAAAAAATAATTGCTCTTTCTTCCAAACTCATAGTACATGCTAAACCTCTGCTATGTAACTTATCTCATTTTCTCTTGTGTAGTTTTTATTAGTAATTTATGAATATCTTTTCTTCATTATATATGTTTGTTCATATAACCTTTATAGGAAGTACACTAGGCATCAATTCTCTTTGTTTGCAAACACACTTGTATTTCTATCTTTTTATTACATTGGGACAGATTAACTGAAATTTATATAAACTAATGTTATATGAATATAAAAATCATTGTATTTCTTTGGAAACTAATTTAAATACAGTCAAACCTGGATTTGCAAGCATGATTCACTCCAGAAACATTCTTGTAACTCAAAGTAATGCATATATCAAAGTGAATTTCTCCATAAGAAATAATGGAAATTCAGATGATTCATTCCACAGCCCAAAATTACTCCCATAAAATGATTACGGTACTGTAATATAATGCAAAACAATAAGTAAGATGCAGAATATAGGGAAAAGCAAACAAATTAACCAACACTTAGCTTTGAAAGCCAGAGTGACTGGTGGGAGACAGGAGGGTTGTTGGGTAGGACGACCTTAAGTATCACAACCAGAGTCACCAGCACCTATTGCTCAGTGGAATCTTTGGTTTCTGTCTGTGCATGCAGCTTCAATAAGAATCTGTCCGCGCGCGTGGGTTACAGGTTAACTAAAGGATGGCTTCTATGAACACTAGATCTGATGCTGAATTTAGGATTTGGCAATCTCATTGCCTGCTCCTTACCTCCTTGCTGTGGGTAAGATAAATATGCTCATCCTCCTTCACAAGGAAACAAATCAACAGGTATTATCCAGCCGCTGCTTAATGTCCCTGGTTACAGCCAGGATGGGTCTGCAACTTCAAAAGCAAGTCACACCCACTTTTCCCCAAAAGTGGCTCATCGTCTTGAGGAAGATTTAAAAAAAAAAAAAAACTGTGCAACGCTAAATTATAAAACATCAAGATAAGTCCTAGAGAGAAAGCGCATCAGACCTTCAGGGAAGGGAATGAAATCAGAAGGCATGAAATCAGAAGGCTTCGCACCTGCCGGCCTCAACAGCTGGCTGGGTCCTCAAGGGCTGTAGATGTTTTCTCTGTACGGGGTGGGGGGACGTTTTTGTGCTGTGCCTATAGATGTATGCTAACCAGGAAGGAAAAGGCCCATCGCTCACAGCACTGTGGTGAACTCCAAGCTGCCCAGGATGAGATGGGAGAGGTGAATCCTAGCGACGCGTACTCCCACACAGAGTTCTAGGTGGGTGAGTTATGCAACAGCGGGGTGGCTAGGACCTTAGCTTCGTGTCGCTGTCCTCAAGCCCTCTTCCAGGTCCATCTTGTGTGTGCACCCAGGTCTTCTTCTCCCTCTTTTTTTTTGTTTACTGTTTTCCCCTGTGCTCATTTGAACCCCAGCCCAAAGGGGGTCCCTACACACACACACACACACACACACACACACACACTTTAGTGAGGGCATGAGAAGACAACGCTCCAGGATGGAGAGAAACACTTTTGTTCTGGAAATTTCTTCCCAAATTCAAGGAGCCTGTACTGTTCTCTAAGTAGACTTGCTTCTCAACATGTTTTGAAAAACTTCACAAACTAATTCAAATATCAGCACAAAGGAGACTGAATGCTTGGTGCTAGAAAAGAAGAGGGCTTTTGTTAAGGAGTCTCTGTTGGTGGCAGTCCTCCTGGGGTCCCCAAGTTCCAGGCCCTGGAGCAAGCTGTCAGCTTCCATGCCTCAACTTCCTGCATAGCAGTGAGTGAAAACGTGCATACAGTTAGAGAAGTCAAAGAGAGGCAGAGCTCACCAAATCTCTCTTCTATGACAAATAATAGAATTCAGCCCCAAGGGAAAAGTGGCTTTCGTCAGGTCACACAAGAGAACCTGCAGCATGCCTGGCCACTCATCCCTGCATGCTTTCTGTCTAGTCAGCCAATGCTGGACACTGTACTAGACACTGGGATTGTAATAGCGAATCATATCGGCACAATTCCTGCCTTCATGGGACACATGAGACAGAACAAAGAAAAAAGAGTCAGAATGAAGACAGACAGGAGCTGTAATGGGCAGGAGGGGATGCAGTGGAGCGTCAAAAGCTGGGCGCATACTTTACAGATGGGTCCCCCTGAACTGGAGACTCTGAAGCGCCGAAGAACAAGCGTCTGCTGCACAGAGTGTGCAAAGTGCTTTCCAGGAGAGAACAGTTTGTGCAGAAGCCCCACGGTGGGGCAAGAGGAACTGCCTCGAATGCTAACCAGAGTCCAGCCGGAAGCCCAGGCAGAAGGCGCCTGGCCTAGGAACAGATGACGTAGGCAGTCCAGCAGGAGCCAGAGTGCCTGGGATGGACTCCGGATCGTGTACCCTTGCGTTGTGGAAGGAAGGTCAGGCTCGTATCAGTTGATTCAGTGCTTCTTCAGTGCCCACCCTTCCATTTGGTGACTGTTCAGCAAAGGAAATGGTTCCAGGTGACATCCGAATCCAGGGATGCTCAAGTCTGCTACGGAAGCTGTCCCTGGCTTCTGCACACGGTGTGAGCCCATCCACTTGTATATGTTAAATCCTCCTTGGATTCTTTATCCCTGAGGCTGCGTAAGTGTTATGTAAATAATTGTTAGAGCGGATTAGTCGGGGGCTAAGGAGGAAAAAAAAAAATATATATAGGTAAAGAAAAAGACTTTTGACCCTGTGCATAGGGAGGAGACTCTAGGACTTTAAGTTGTGATATCTAAGGAGAACTTTGTGTCCACATTCAGGGCTCCAGAAATTAAGCCCCAGCCAGGGTCCCGAGGGGATGCAGACGGAGGCGGGGGCAGTTTCTGGCGGTGCCACCGGGCTGCGTCAGGGCCTCTTTCACCCTTGGCAACTTTCTTGCTCACTTCTTTCTTTTTTTTTTTTTTTTTTTTTCCTTTGCCCTCCTCAGCAAATCCAACCTAGATGAAAAATGACTTTTGCTAATGTAGGGCACCCTTGGGGTGTTACTGTGGATCTGAGTAAACTTTTGCCTGGATTGACAGGTTGATCAAATTCAGAGCTGTGCCTTGTGTTGTGTGCCTGCTGCTTGGCTGGGAGAAGCCCACCTGCAAGTATGATTTTCACTGGGAAAGAACAGAAACAAATAAGATATCAATCACAGACAAGATTTTTTTCTTTCCCACACTCAGGCAACAGGAGGCCTTAGAGCCAAAGGGAGACGCTGGCGCTCCTCAGTGAATGATTTACCCGGTGATCCTTGTAGTGATGGTTCCTTCAGAGGCACTTGCTTTCTGATTGGTGGGGGGAAGAGTTGGGGATGCAAACAGAAGAAAGGCGGACAGCCTGATCGCTCCCGTGGTCCTTCCCCTCGGCACAGGTCTACTTCTCTCCCTTTTGCTCCAGCTGGTTCAAGTGCTGGTTCCCAAGAGCCACAGCAGAGACCAAGCTCCATGGTGGTTACCACCCCCTCCTGCTCCATCCCCAGCCAAGTCCTCCCTTACCCCTGAATGCAGCGGACTGAGTACTTCCCCCAGCTTTTGACTCCATCCTCCATCTCCATCCCAAGTATGAGCTATGTTAACTGTGTCCTCGAATGCGAGTCAACACCCCACTCCAAATAGAGCTCCAAACCCCAGCTACTGACTGAGCCCCCGGCCCAGTGTCCCCAATGGGCAGGAAGGGCCCACACAGCTAAGCCTGGTACATGCCAGCTGTTTGAAAGAAGTTCTGAAAACATCTTACCTCTCAAGATAGGTCTCTTTTCTCATCTCACCAGAGTGGCATTTAGTTGTGGGGCCGTATCACTGCCTCGTGAGTTCCAGGCTGCTTGGGGCTCAGGAGAGGAATCCCACAACTCAGAGCCACCACACAAACCTGCCACACTATCAGTCCTGTCTCAGCACAGGCAGAGTCAAGCTGAGAGCATCCAGGCCCCACTGGACTTTCCACAGAGCCCACGAGGGCTGAGCTGACGACCTCAGCCCTCGACTTGCACTTGTAGGTGTCCATTTCCTTTCTCCCCTGACGCTGTGAATGAGAGTCACCAGAGAAGAACCCCGAGACGTGACCAAGAAGTCCTGAACTCAGCACCGGCCCCATCTTCTCCCAGCTGCTCCCCCATCTATACCAGGGCCCCAGCGCCAGCGCCCCTGTCCTGCTCACTTCACTGCATACTCAAAGAACTGAGAGCCGCATAATGTAGGTGAGATGTTATTCCCTCCACAAACCGCCTTTCTTGCGTTTTGTAGTAGACAGCATGAAGTTGCCAGACGACCACCCAATTCAGTCCATCGCCTGTCTTTGTAGATCAGGTTTTGTGGGCACACAGCCAGACTCGTTTGTTTGCATATAGGCATTGACAGTTTTGCTGCCACATCGAGTGGCTTCAACACAGACCTCATGGCCCATGAAGCCTAAAATACTTACTATTTGGTCCTTGGTAGACAACCTGCGCTGCTACCTGGCAGGGAAAAGTAGAGAGGTGGCTCTGAAACTGAGTATTAGGTTTAGGTTCCTCACGTAGTCCTTACTGTATGATTTGGAGCAGGTTAATTAGCCTCCATCTTCTATGTATAAAGTGAGGGTAGCAATGATAGCTCTAAGCATTCTGTTAGTTTAGCACTAAATGAGTAATTCCTGTAAAGTTCTTAACACAGTGCTGGGCACACAGTGCGTGCTACATGCTGCCTGGTGTTATTATCTAAGAATGGAAGCTTTGGTCTGTGACTTTCTGGGACAGGCACAGGCCCCGAAGCGGAACCAATCTGTGTATATATCGCAGCTCATTGTCTACATAGGAAGAACTCAGGAAAGATGAACTGATCTCTCTGAACTCCAGCCCCATCATGCATGAAATAGGCAAAAAAAAATGCAAGCGTGTTTGTCAAAAATAGAGGGTAAACTGCACATGAAATGCCTGAAGAAGAGCCGATGTAGCATATGGTACACGTGTGACAGGTGACATAACTGAGAGTAGTCTTTTGGGAAGTAGGAAGAGCAGCTGAGAGCAGATCGGGACCTGGAGGTCTCCAGTCTCCACCATCCCCCAAGGTAGGAGGCCCTCCTTGGGGTTCCTGATGTCCTTGACACCACAGTTTGCATATTTCAAACACATGTAATGGAAATAAGCTCAAAAGTCAAGTTGGTCAGCCTGGGAGGGGGTTTTGTGCTAAGCCAGCGAGGGTGACTCTATGGCGCACGTACTGCAGCAGGCCATCTGTAAAAGATTCACCATCACTGCTCAAGCCCAAGAGTCCCTTGGAATCGGGTGTCTTACGCACATTGTACCAACAACATGTTATCCTATTAGCACTTGCTCTTGACATAAGTGATAAATCAGGCTGGGGGAAAGTGCGCGCATTGCCGGGTCTTCCTGTGGGATACCTGAGAAAGATCCTCTTCACGTCCTGATGCATGAGCACAGAGGGGCTGCGCAGTTGGCTAGGCGCTGCTTGTGAACCCAAATTGACCGGCTCAGGGTTGAGTGGTACAGCACGATGTGACCTTTCTTGCCTGGGGAGACCCTGAGTGGAGTAGGTGTGACACATGTAGGCCAGCCAGGATTTAAAGACAGATCAGCATCACAGTTCTCATTTGCGCTGGCCTTCTGTCTCCGTTACTCTTCTCTCATTGCTGGGACAAATACCCGACACCCAAAATGAAGGAAAGAAAGGTTTATTTAGCGCACAGTTACCTGAGGTTTCAGTCTTTACTCAGCTAGATCCAAGACAGAGAGGCACAAGGCAGAGGCCGGTGGTTCATGGTGGCGGAGCAGCAACAAATGCTAACAGTGGCAACCAGCCAACCAGGGCAACAGAGACCGTCTATTCCTCTGTCTGTCTTTGGTTACTTTCAGGCTCCCTGCCTCAGGATTTCCACCTCAGACCACACCCATAGTCCCAGCAGTACTAAGACATATACTGCCAGTGGACCTTGCGTTGGTCTCAAACTCTAGAAGTCGCCTAGAAGTCGCCACCCCATGACTGCCTGAGGCTTTGGGGTGGGAGGCGACTAGACACAAACCATTATACCATGGTAGTGAGGAGTGACCATCTGAGTGCAGTGATGATGTGCAGGGGGCTTTGTGTGTCCCAAGACCATGGATACCAGACACACTAGATAGAAGATAGAAGATAGAAGATGCATGGAGGACCAGTAACACCACCCAGTGTTCTGTTTATCCCTTAACCAACTCAGTAAAGGATACTGCATAGTGTAGGTGCTGAGAAAGGTGACAGGCTTGATGGCTTCTACCTCCGAAGAAGCCTCTGAAATTCTGCCTGAGTTGCAGGTGAAGAGATACAAACATGTAGAGTTATCTGATATGTGAAAACTCCTGAGTCTGTCTAATGGAAGAAAGACTGGTCTGTTAGCAAAAAGAGTATCAGTGGATCCAACCGGGTGACTGATGTTCATTGACTCGCTCAATTCCAAAAGTATTGTATTGCTGCTGTGCAAAACCCTATAGCAGCGGTCCTCAGTCATGTTGGCACAAGGAACCAGTTTTGTGGAATGCTTTTCCACAGAGGGGGAAGGAGGGAACTGGTTTGTTTTTCTGCTTTAGCAGTATATGTCTGCAGTGCATAGTAATTACACTGCCCAGTATTAGCACGTGCACCTCAGCTCCACCTCAGGTCATCAGGCACCAGATGCTTGGCAGAAGGTGGCAGCCTGGATCTTCCATGAGTTCACATTGGGTTTGCTCTCCTCTAGGAATATAATGTCATGCTGATATCACCGGAAGTGGAACTGAGGCAGTTATGGGCATTATGGGGGCAACTGCAAATACTGATGAAGCTTTGTTCACTCACCAGACACTCATTTCCTGTTCTGTGGTCAGATTCCTACCACACTGTGTGCTGTAAGGATCCATAGGCTGGAGTTTGGGGACCCCTGTCCTATAGGACCTGTAAAGAATAAGAGAACCCCGATAAGGGCCAGGGCAACATCTGTCTTGCTCACTACTGTGTCTCACCACATCTACCCCACAAGAGACAACAACCCCAGAATTAGATGCATCTTCATATTTAATGCTCAGGGGCTTACCAATATGTCACCACTTTGGCTCTTCTGACATGACCCTGGGCTAGGCTAGCCATTAGGCATTTGGTAGGCATTCGGGCATCTGAGCTGCCCGGTGCACACCCCCTCTGTTCACAGCACCTTTGCTCTCCTCTCTAGCTGTCATCTCACCAGGACAGGGAGTTGCTCCACTTGCTTGGACCATGAGCAAGGCCAACGAAGCAACTACTGCACTTGGATGGACAGCTTGAGGAGACAGCCGGTGCAGTCCTGGCGTCTAGCTTCCCACGGCCGCTGCATTTCTCATCTTGACTGAGCCCCACTGTCTTTAGCTGTGCTTCCTCAAAGCCTGGGAAACTTGATTCCATTGATATTTGTTCTCACAGTCAAAGACCCAAACTAAGGAGGTATATGCATTACATAAAGGGAGCACACACACACACACACACACACACACACACACACACACTTTTATTGGCATGTGAAAGAAAAATGGAGACCTATATCATAGCTAGGACTGGGGAGACCTGAGAGCCCTCATGACAAGGTAGGGTTCAAGCTGAACCTGCAGGGAATAGAAAGGATCTAGACAGGAACAGGTGGGAGGTAGGCAGGCTTTGCAGACAGAAGCAGGACCCTAAGGCCTGACATCACCAAGGGCCAAAAGCATCGATGTTCAAGTGCAGGGAACTCACTGAATGTCCACACCAACTGCCCTGTTACACTTGTCAGAAGTGGTTCCCTTGAGCATTTTCCAAGCTATGCCATTCAGTCAGGACAAGCTTGGCTGCTATTGTATCTCTTGGCTGTTGACTGCACCTACAGGACAGGAGAATCGAGAGGTCCTGGGAGATCAGCTGATGCCAACCTCATGCCAAGTGGCATGCTAGAGCCCCGCAGGGACCCACAGCACCGTGGAGGGCTGCATACCTTAGAGCTGTGATAACCTTTTAGTGGCTGAGTGTCCAAGCTGCCCTGCTAAACACAGTTGTCACAAAGTACCAACAATGCAATTCAGACTGAACACTCAGGTTTTAGTTTAGAAGAAAACAACTCTTATCTGATGGTTGGCCATGGAGGCAGCTCAGCCTGTGCCAACAGAGAAGGCTTTGGGCGCCCTCTGTGGCTCACTTCCACAGGTTCACCTCTGCTGCCTTAGAGCACTACTCCTACTCAGAATTAGGACCTCTAAGACCTTTCACCCATAGTAGGTGATCAGGGCTTTTTATTTTTATTCCTCACAGATCAGTCTGTTCCTGAGTCCTGCTGAGAGCTTCGGTTCCTTCTGCCTGACCCCCCTTCCCTAATCCTTTACCTGGCCAGCTCCTTGGGGCTTATTTCTCAGCTCAAATTAGTGCTGCACAGTGAAGTTTATCAATTTTCCCTGGCTAAAGTAGCCCTGCCAGTCGCGTACACATCTTCACAGTGACTTGGTAGCACTTGCAAAATGATCTTGCTTATTTGCAGGCCAGCTCTCTCCTCTTCAAAAGCCCAAGCTCTGTGATAATAGCAGCTTTTCCTTATTCAGTGCCGGCACCGGCCCGCTGCCAAACACCTGCCTAATACATGCTCAGTGACCATTTGTTGGATGGGTGGATGAAAAGGTAGCTGGAGAGGTAAGAAAGAAAAATGCGAGAAGAGACAGAAAATTCTCATCCGTAGCACTGCACACACCTAGGGAGCATAAATGTTTTATTACAGATCAAAGGCAGGGAAGAAAAAG